>DWAO01005178.1:0-12018 GCA_018230605.1 Heliconius congener
GGCGTGCGCGGCCCGCCGCTGCGCCGCCCGCTGCCCGCGCCGCCGTACGCCGGGTTGTACGCGCCCATCACTGGGAACGAAACACTGCTCCGGAATATTCGTAAAATTAAACGTCACGCTTTGGCTCGTTACCGAAACGAGAAAACGAAAATACCTACTATAACATGGTATAGTATAATAGTAATGATTGACTTGTTTAGTTCAGTGATACAATACGGCGTGCGCTCACTCTGGTGGTAGGCGTGCTGCAGGGCGGGCGCGGGGGGCGGCGCGGGGGGCGGCGGCGCGCGGCGCGAGCCCGACGCGTTGAGCAGCCCGCGCAGGTTCATCTCGCTCATGCCGTGCAGGTGGTGCGGGTGCGTGGTGGACGTCACGTGCGCGTGGCGCAGCGGCGTGTGAGCGCGCGCGCGCGCCGCGTGCAGGCCCGCGTGCATGTAGCCCACGCCCATCACGCCGCCCACGCCGCCCACGCCGCCCGACACGGCTTGCACGTACGACTGCCATTTCAAACATGCTACATTAGTTACTTTAAAAACGCATTGTACATATACACATTTGAAAATAAACTTCATGCATGTAGGTCTACTTTTAAAACAAAATTAAATTCTTTTCTAAGATACTACGTAACAAATAATGTCCATTGATTTCGACAGAAATAAAATTAAAAAAGAAGATAATAATAAAGAGTGCGGAGACAAAAAATGCTTGTCAAGAGACCAACCTGGTATCGTGCCAACGTCTGAGACATGAAACACAACAGACACAGTGACGTGAGTAAGGGCGTGGCGCTCGTCACTCCACTACTACCCTACGCTAGCGGCGCTCGTACCTGGTGCATGGCGACGTGCTGCAGCGCGGCCACGGCGGAGTGCGGCGGCGGCGCGGGGGCGGGCGGCGCGGGCGCGAGGGGCGCGGGCGCGGGCGGCGTGGGGCTGGCGCCGCCCGCTGCGCCGCCGTCCACCTTGCCGTCCACCACGATGGCGCCCAGCGAGGACAGCACGCGCACGAGCTCGGGCAGCTTGTCCAGCGCCAGCGCGATGCGCACGGGGATCTCGGGGTTGGGGATGTCGGCCCGGCGGCTCTTGATGCGCTGCAGGTGCGCGGCCACGGCGCGCTTGCTGTGCAGCACGGCCGTGTCGCTGCCGTGCTGCAGCGCGGCGCCCACGAAGCTCACGCAGTGGTCCGTGATGGCGGCCAGCTGCTCCAGTGCGTCCTTCTTCTCGCCCAGCGTGCGCTGCTTGGCGTCGCATACCTCGTTGAGGCGCAGCACGAGCTGCTTGCCGCGCGTGTTGACGGCGTTGGTGAGCTTGACCACGGTCTGCGTGATGTCGTGCACGAGCGCTCGTTTCTTATCGGCAATGAGCGCCTGGCGATCGCGGATGACCTTCATGGCAGAGCCCAGTAGCACGCGCTTGTAGGACACCTCGGACAGCAGCGCGGTCAGCGAGGCGCGCGCCTGCGCCGCCATCTCGGCGCTGAACTGGTAACGGTGGTCGCGGTGGTGCTGCAGCTGGCAGTCGCGGCACGTGAGGCGGTCGCAGGTCTCGCAGAACAGCGCCAGGCGCTCGGCGGGGTGGTCACGGCAGAACATGTCGTGCGCTGCCCCGCTGGCCGCGCGCAACTCGGACACGGCCTCGTCGCGTGACTTGATGGCGTGCTCCTTGGTGATCTTGAGGCGCTGGTGCGCCAGCACGCAGCTGTCACATATGAACTCGGCGCAATCCACGCAATAGCTGGAGGCGGGCTCGGGCTCCTCGCAGCTGTTGCACTGCTGCTCGCCCGCGGCGCCTCCCGCGCCTCCCGCCTGCTCCATCGCCACCTTCTCTAGGACGAATCTCTGGTCGATCATGTTGCTGGGCTGGCAGTGCAGTCGACACGCAGCGCACAATATGGTAACGCGCCCAGCTCCTTAAATAAAAATAATTTTCTCAATGAAAAGCGTCCGAAAGAAAAATAAATAAAAACATAATAGATATCAAATGAGGCGCATCATCTCATAAATCTGTAACTCATTTATTTTTTATCATAAAGTGGTCAAATTTTACATGTACATTTTAGAATATATTTGCTATCAATGACATAAAACAAAAAAGTCATAAATTATTTAATAAAAAATTCAAAGTTATATCTTCATAAATAAGTGCTATACACTAATTTAAAAATTATTATTTTTGAATTCTTAAAAGTAGCTTAAGTATACTAAATCTAGACTTTTTAACAAAAAACTGATGTATCATATGTAATATGTGTATAATATCAAATTTATATTAATAATTATAGTGACGTATACAAAAATATATTCTATGACTTGCAGAAGTTCTTTAGCTTCGGCAAATAGTACTTTAGATATAGTTATACTTGGTGTGCTGAAGCTTGAAATGTAAAGGTCAGAGGTATGCAAAAAATAATTGCTCCGGCGGCTAACGAGATCATATTGGGGGACATCTCCGCAGGTACTTTGAACAACAGGTCTCGCTCTATCTTTCTCTGCGGGTGAATATGCGTGTCCAGTTTGGCACCGCTCCGCTCATGCGGAGGTGGACATAGCATTAAAGAAGACCTGTCGAATAATTACTGGTTGCCTTAAGCCCACACCATTAAACAAGGGCCTCTACCCCAAGATTGCCAGGAAGAAATTGCACATTTGGCAGTAACGCCGCTTATTGCATAGTAATGTAATAATCGGTGTACAATATAGAGTATTTTACTTTACTTTGCTCCGCTCCCCACTTTCTGCCAAATTTTCGAGATATTGTGCGTTGAGTCTCGGAACTCAACGCCGCGCTTTACCTTGACGTCACGAAGGCCTTAAAATTTAAAACATGAAAATAAATAATAAATACCTAAAAAGTCTCTACTTCCAGCAAGTTTTTCTTCAATTTTAGCCTTGACGCAGGGCTCACAGGCCGAGTGCAGACACTCCATGAGCTTAGGCGTGCCCTCGGTCTGCGCCAGGCACTGCTGGCAGAACACGCAGCGCATGGTAAGGAACAACGACCGGCCGGTGGGCGAGGCCAACGAGTCCGCGCGCTCACCCTCCGCTTTGCTTTCCGCGGCCGCGCTTGTGCCAGCGCCCTCATTTGTGCCGCTTACCTGAAAAAATGCTGCCATATAACATCTTTTTTTATTTTTATGTACAAGGCAAACGAGCGGTGCCTGGTGTTAAGTGATCTCCGCCGCCTCCGGCCCTGTGTAGCACCAGGGGAGCTACAGTGCGTTGCCAGTTTGTAAGATGGAGGTAAATGCGGTTTTTCAAAGTACCCATTTTATATCGACATGGAAACACTGCGGCAGGTAGGATATTCCACAGTTGTATGGCGCGTGGAAAGAACTTTCTACAGAACTGCACATTAGTAGAGTGCCACGTATCCAGGTGGTGAGGATGATATTTATATCTGTGGTGTACTGTGCGGTTAGAAAACTCGGCGGCAGGTAACAGATTTCGCCAGAACACCCCCTATGATAAATGCGGTAGAGAACGCACAGCGAGGAGACATTTCTACGCAAAGCCAAAGTGATACTGGGGGTGCTTTGCTTTGGTTTGCTTTCAAGTCGATCGTAATACTGGCATTCGCTCGAAATATTTATGGGCAATATGCTGATACTAGGCGCGGATTTAAGAAGAGTGCATAGAAGGGCTGGCGCCACGACAAATGAATCGAAACACTCGATTGAGGGCCTTCACTATATTCAGACTAACTGACTGGCCCTCTTCGTTGCTTTTGATAGCCACAGCCCAGAGGTGGATTATGTAAATCAGAAGATTTAACCTTGAAGGATAAGAAGAAAAGAAAAGGAAGTCTATTTATAATTTTAAAGCTCGACATTCTCTGCGAGATGTTTTTACAGGTACAGGTATTCTTACAGTTGCCTCGCTATATGTATATATTACAATGGTCATTTTATCCGTCAACATGTTCAATGACAGTGACCAGACATACGACAGGTACAAGAAACAAAGACAAAAATGTAACTCTTAGCTATCGCCTCGAAAAAGTAAATAATTATTTATGGGTGATTTTAATGTCGCTAAAATAGTATTCCGCAATGTGTTTTAAATTTCGCTGGTCCCTAAGAAAGTGAAAAGTCGCAAATGTTTCTATCGCCTTTTTTAACTACTCAAAAGTATGGTTTAAATTATTACAAAAAAAAGTAAGTTATTTATGCGTTTATTAAACGTGTATGTAATATAATTGAAAACTAAACTTGTATTAGGTAGTTTGATATAATAATTATGTCAACCCATGACCACGGACTACTGCAAAGTGATCGAAATTTCGGATTTCCGAAATGTATAATCTTAAATATGCGTGATTAACCCGGTTAAAATATCACTGTATGGCAATTTGCAACTTAAAGTACCCAGAGGCTCAGCTGTACCTCCTTTTTAAGGCTTTCACCTTTGGATCTTTAGTGGCAAGTGCCTCGGCCCAAATTTGATATGCCTCGCGCTTGCCAAAGGCAGCAAATTTTCTAAACGTATCCAATCAAAGCTTGCCATCGATTGGCACTACAGAGATAGGAATATAAATTTCCATGCTCGGCAGAACTACGTCGGCAACAGCACTAGGATCGTCAGAAGAAATCAAAGCAAAGCCAAAAGCCGGGGATAACATCTCAATCTGACGGCTTGTAGTGCCAGACTGCATGTTCCGTGCGAGTTTCCATAAAAAAAATAAACAAATTATACATTATTTTTTTATGGATGTTTCTACATTTGTCCACAAAAGTTTGATAAGTTTTTTCCAGATTAATAAATTTTAAAAAATTTGCAATCTATGTATTAAAGCTCATTTGTAGCCATTGATCTAAACAAAAAACTTGCACAACATAGAAGAAGAAACATTTTTTCCCCTGTCATATCAGACAGTAAAAGTCTCCTGTCTCCCGTCGTGTTTTTTATTTGTTTATGAGATTACCGAGGATATCTTTTATAATTAATTTAATTATTTTAATCTAAGTATTTCAAATTAAAAATATTTATTTTTTAAAAATAATATTTTCATTATCGTTACTTGGTTTGATTTAATTA
The DNA here is from genome assembly GCA_018230605.1 of Heliconius congener. Classification (NCBI taxonomy): domain Eukaryota; kingdom Metazoa; phylum Arthropoda; class Insecta; order Lepidoptera; family Nymphalidae; genus Heliconius; species Heliconius congener. Next base: position 5,033 of record DWAO01005178.1, read on the forward strand.
TTAAGTAGTTTCTGAGATTAACTCATTTCGTAATATTACAATATCGTATATAGTTTGATAGGTATTATAAATAGTTAGTTGAGTACGCACGCCGCCCGAGCCCGGTGATACCCCTTCGGCGTATACGACATATATGAAAACTGTGATATCTTCTGACATATTTATTTTACTAGCTTTTGTTTAGTTTCACCCGTATCGGTGTTTGTTTGTTTGTAATCAAATCGCGCAAGGTAAATCTCATCCACTTCCCAATGTCCGATTGAGTTAAAATTAGGCATATTTTTTTATATGCAATCATATAAATTTACTTCAGTTCGTTATACTTTAAATTAATATAATTTGTTCTCTATCTTTCAGTATTAGTTCCATAATAATCGGTTAAGCTGGTCTGGAGATTAGACCAGATATACAGAAAGACATTTTTTTTATATCACAGACAGAAGCGTTTAATTTTATTTATATGTACAGATGTACAGATATAGTAAACAAACAGAAGGTAAACAGTGATTTAAGTTTTTTTTTTTTCAGTTTTCGCTATATCTAATATCCCACATATAGCAGAATATACAAAGGGAATTAAGTGTTACACTGCTTTCTCTATTTTCCGCTTAATTTTTAGGCATCGCGTATTGAGTAGCGGAACTAAACGCCACGCCTTGGCTCGTTATCTAAGCGAAGAAATAAAAATATTAATAAATTATAATTCATTTCCGCTGGTGACTTGTGCCAATCATTCTGGCCTTCAATTAGTTTTAAAAAAAATGTTGTACTCATAGAAAAATACTTAGCTATACAGTATTTAAGCAGACGGTTAACACGCATGCACGGCAAGTTTTTCCCGCGAAAACCCCGATCCCAGTCATAAATCTTGAAATCTACGTTTTTTTTATCACAATAGAATCTAAAGTTTTTTCTATCATTCATCATATAAATTGATAGCTAAAGATTCAGCCAATTCAATAAAACAGTTGTATAAACAAACGTAAACTCGAACGTTGAACATTTTAAAGTATTTATAAAATGATATAACTTTTTTATTTATTTAATGAACCGATTGTAATAAAACAAATCCGAACTAAGTACTTTAAAATGATATAACTTTTTTATTTATTTAAGGAACCGATTATAACCGATTATAATAAACCGATTATAAATTAATGAAAAAAAATATTTTTTATTAACAAACTTCTATTATTTGTTAATAGTTTAATAGCGAGAGGAAAAAAGGTCCTGAATGTTCTTATTTATACCATTAAATTGTAACACGCTTTATCATTTATTAAGTGTTATATTTCTTATTAGAGTTAATTTATGGTTAACTTTTTAGTTTTTCTAATTTCAAATGATTTATCATTTTTAAGCAAGCAAGCAAGCTTTTAAGCTTGTTCTTAGAACTTTTTTTATTTTTAAGTTTTTAGTATTTTTTATTCAAATCAAACCCCGAGTTACAGAGTTCTTATGGCCATCTTCCAGCTCCATCATCAGACCCTGGTTGCCATATAGTATCAAAGTACTTATCAAGACGAATCAAACGAGCTCAAACTCGATGGGGCGGTGTCGTTTAATTACGTAGTTCCTATGATCAGCTTAATCATCGAACGCCAGTTACCATATAGTATCAAAGTACTTGTCAAGAGGAATTAAACGAGCTTTAACTCGATGGGGCTGCTTCGTCTAATTACGTAATTCTTATGGCCACCTTCCACCTCCATCGCCCTGGTTACGATTTAGTATCAAAGTACTCGCCTCGATGAATCAAACGAGCTCAAACTCGACGGGGTTCGCTCGTTTAATTACGGAGGTGCTATTGCCACTTTCCAGCTCCATCATCACATCAGCTCTATGTCATAATAATATTGCATTGTCATCCGATTTATACATGCATGCAAAATTTTAGCTCAATTGCAAAACCGGGTGATATGTAATAACGCGCGAAAAATATAACCTTTCTTTAGCAGTCGGGAAAATCATTATTTTTTCGACGTTATTTTCTACATTTTTAAACCAATAGTTTTATCTATTGTATGATACACCTACATATGCCTACGATCTTTTTTATGACTACGACTAAGATTTTTTGCAAAACATAACAATTTCTCAAATATCTCGCCGAAATAAAGATTGAAATGGATAGATACTGAGGCCCTCTAACTATTATATTATTATATAGACAACTGTTGATCCATCTATCGTTTTACACCTGTATATATGACATTAGAGAGGCTCGTCAGTCTCGGGGAGAATAAGATATCACTTCTAGTGATAAGCTAAAGGTTTTCTAATGATAAATAATGTTTAGTGCAGCAGTGATTCTCAACCACTGTGCCGCGAAATTTCAAAAGTGTGCCGCCAAATTTCGCAAATATATTAACATTTTTGTCATTAACTATTTATGCAGTGTATTGTAGTAAGTAAATAATTTTTATCTTTTTCTTTGTGTGCCGCCAAATTTTGAAATCGTTAAATATCGCAACAAAAAAAAGGTTCAGGATCACTGATCTACAGTAAATAGTGTAATGTTTTAAATATACAATGCAATAATTAACTAATTATCAATGATCCGAACTATTAACACATACACATATAAGGTTGGGGCAAAAGTGTTTTCCTTTTGTTCATACAAAGAAAAATATATTTTTTTGGCATATTTTTTTATTTATTTATAATATGTAGATGTTTTGATCGACCGAAACAGGTCAGGCCTATACGGAGGATGCATCAACAAATACCAGCCAAGCTCTCTCAATTTTTACTGCGTGGCTATAGATATGGCGGAACACCACGCCCCTTATATTCACCAGCTCCGGTCCGTTTTTTCAATAGCTTTTTTTAACCTTATCAGTTGCTGAAAGTTGAGGTCAGAATCGATAGTTTTACACGGTGGCAAAAGCTCATAGTGAACGATTCCTTTCCAACATACACATAGCATCACTTTGTTCCGAGTCAGGCCGGGCTTTGCCAGGGTCTGTGGGGCTTGTGCATGCTTCGGCTATGATCTTTTTCGAACATCTTTTTCGTAAGTCACCTATTTTTCATCACACGTAATTAACTTTTCATTATGTTTCTCTCAGTGAGATCATGTGGTACCCAAATGTCAAGATTTTTCTTGTACCCAGACTTTCGTAAAAGGCATAAAACTGTTTCATGATCTTGCCACAGTTTCTCAAAGATGGCACTTAATTTAGTTGTGACAGAGCAAACCTCATCTTTCACACTAAAATTTCCAGACTTGAAACGCTTGAACATTTGTGCTACTCTTATTGAAACCACCGCATTAGGACCGTAAGCCGCACAAATTCGCATCGCATTTTTACATTTTTTGGAATAAAGCTTTGAAATGTATCGAATTCAGCACATCCAGAGGTTTGATTACTAATAAATAATAATACATTCAAAATACGAAAATACTTTTGCCCCAATCTATTATGATCAAAGTGGAGACATTGACAAGGGTTTGATACTGTCCTAAAACATATCAAGTTTAAAACAAAAATAAAAAAATGATGAAGTTGTTAAGTGTCATAATTTATATTGCTATACAAAGTATTCTGGATATTGTGGTAGTTCAAGCAAAAGCACATTCAAATGTCAATGCACATTTTATAAATTGAGTATTAAATAGACTAAATTTTAAAAAATCTAGAATAATGACGAAATGATAGAATTTTTGTACTAATTTAAATTACAATTGAATTTGTCATTAGTTGATGCTGTTTTAATGACAATTTTATAATAATTAATTATAATGGAAAAATTGTTTCATTCTTACCATTAGATAAATATATTCATATAATAAAATTGAACTGCTTTTTGCTTTTGCTTGCTTACTATGAATGGAACACACATTAGAAGATCTATTTCTAAGGACAATCAATGTAATAGAACCCATAACAATTATTATTAAATCTTTTGTCTGTTTCTGTGTTTGTGAGTTTGTCTGTGTGTTTGTTCATGATAATCTTAGAATCAGCTTAACACACTTAAGCAAAGTTTACACTATTGTATTTTGGACAAATTTAAGTAAATATTTAGTATTTGTTTTATTTAAATAGGTTCATAAATAAAAAAATACATATCAATATAAAATCTATGGTTTCACAAATTCATATATAATATTTTTTTTACAGAGATGGCTGAAACTTTAGTTTCCAATATATATGGATATTATCAACTTAGTGATAATGTTATTAGATTATGAAAGTCATTCAGATTAACAAATAAATCATTGTTTATTTCTTGTGTATTGCTAGTTAAAACTTTTTATGTATACAGTTGAACTTGAACTTTTAAAGTCTTTTTTGACATAGTCATAATTCAAAATTACCTTCTTAGAGAACTTCCTTAGATCTTGAGATCTAAAGAAGTTTTTCAAGTCTAAATTCTTGTTCACAAAGTTGACACACAAGTTCATATTATTTTCTCAAATATAACTATACTATATGGTATATGCAATCTCAAATCTCAATAGTACAATAATGTATTGTATTTTTATTTTACCAGTATTATAAAAATAATATTTTCTATATTTAATTATAGGTGGTATTAAAACTACCTCTTCCAAAAAGTTGTGGTTTAAGTTTACTCTAGAGATATCTTTTTTAGTCTACCATCGAGGTAAAATGAGAATATACGGGAAATAAAAAATAAATAGCAGTACTTTCATTAAACTAAGTATTATCCTTACGTTTCCTTGTGAAGCTGCTCTATCAGGAAGTTCATCGGGAACTTCCTCCTTGATAGTAACGCCAAGCAAAGGGCCTAGATCCATCAAGGCGCGTTCAATATCCTCTCCACATTCCCCGCCCGGGGGAAAATTTACGTTTTCCATCCCCGTTTTGCTCTTGAACACTATTTAATTCACTGAAGTTCTTTAAGTCTCATTTTCACCAAGGAAAAGTTAATCCAGAACTTTCACTTATACCTAAATCTCGACGCTAGCGCACGTCAACATTATTAATTGACCACTTATTGCAAGACGAGGCTTCAATGGAATGGTTAGGCCTTTAGTACAAGCAATAGACAGTCTCGTTTGAATTCCTTAAAATCATTTGAAACTTATTGTATGTTAACAATTGAAATGTAAAAGATTCAATTGTTTCATGTAGTTTTTTAAAATAAATATAACACTTCAACATGCGTCCTATCAGAGCTACATTAGCAATCAACTATAGACAACATAGACTTTTATTTTATGTCACATTAGGGTGAACGAAATATGGATTTGCCATTATATTGTAATAGACGGAAATATTCAGACAGCAAAATTTAGCGCCTTGCCTCAAAATTATTTTTTCTAATAAATAAGATTTTTTAAAGGCTAAAAGTATTATACGAACAATTATACTTAAGTTTACAATGGCAATATATACTTAAGTTTACAAAGGTATATTATTTAAGTTTACAATGATCAGAAAATTAAAATTAATTTTACATCATAAATTTATTTATTTTTTATTTAATGGCCTGATTATTTAAATTAACTAGATAAAACTTTATTGACACTAAATGTCAAAAGAATGTGGTGACACCTTCGTCTGTCTGTATTTGAGTGAATCGTGTTCTAGTGTCGGACACAACACGTCAATATTGTTGAAAATGGCTGACTCTGGACCCAGTAAAAATGATATTGAAGCTGTTTTTCAAAGACTAAGATCTATTCCCGCTAATAAAGTGTGTATATTTCAGTGTTCATATTGTGTAATGTAAGTCACCAATGGTTACGCCATGTGATTTTTCTGTGCAGATATGTTTCGACTGCAACGCTAAGAATCCTACGTGGTCGTCGGTGACGTACGGTGTGTTCATTTGCTTGGACTGCTCAGCGGTGCACCGCAGCCTCGGAGTGCATTTGACTTTCGTGCGCTCCACGCAGCTCGATACTAACTGGACATGGAAACAATTAAGGAACATGCAACTCGGCGGCAACGTCAATGCAGTATGATGACATTTTATATTCTAAACTTGTAACAAAAGAAAGCAAACTGTGGTATAAATTCTTTACATTACTTCTAGGCCTATTTATTGTGGCTCATAGAAATCTCTTTAACCTTGTCAATATGATTTGTCTTCTGTATCCAGACACAATACTTCCGCACAAATGGTCTGACGACAGAGGATGCTCGACAGAAGTATAGTTCCCGCGTTGCACAACAATACAAGGATAAATTGAGCACTATGTCAGAACAGGCTATGAAGACATATGGAACCAAGGTACTATATAGAAATTGTAGTATTTTTACAAAATTATTGACTGGATTATATATGGCAATAAGTTATTATTAGATAAAAGGATGACCCGTTTTTATGGTTATGTAAATAAAATAATTTGTTTATTGTAGTTAAAATTTGAATTTGTCAGTTGCACTTGGAGCCAGCATCTGCAGAGATAAAAGAAGAGAAGAAGCAAGAGGTAGACTGGTTTGCAGAGCATGAAGAGTTTTCTGATACTAATGCTAATAACATTACATCTCAGGTAACCAAACTGCCATCATAGACATTGGTAGCCCTTTTTTGTGTACAAAGTACAGTCTTATTAATCGGGTACTTAAATAGATTGAAACATCCAATAATCCATATATAATTTTTAGATAAGGTTTTTAAGTAAGCAAAGTTTTCACACATATATATATATTTATAATTAAATAACACATAAAATAAACTATAAATATAAATAGTAGCTCCCTACATCTTACTTATTATTGTGTTTGTTTAAAATTGTGATTTTGAAATATAAAAATCTAAAGATCATAAACTAAAAGCTTGTTTTCATCAAACTAAAATGTCTCCTATACAATCCAGTTCCTGGATACTGTTTAAGATACTGTACTTGTTTTTAAATTTTATTGTGTTTGTGTTCTGTTTAATGTGATTCTTATTGTTAATGAACATTTTATAAATTTTAAACATTAACTTTCATAAATAAACACCATACTATGTTTTTTAAACATTTTTAAAGTGTTAATCCACACTTAGGAAATATAAATACT
>DWAO01005179.1:0-12016 GCA_018230605.1 Heliconius congener
ATAATATATATTATATTTTGTATAGATACAAATATACATAAAATACAAACGTACCCCCAACATCAATATTCGTCGTCACATAATTTTATTGTAGCCACGCAATGGAGGTAGTTTAAAAGGTATTAAGCAAACTGAGTTATGCTGCGAGTACGTTCTACGAAGAGTGGATCCACTCCCAATATGTAGAGTGACTATGATGTATACAAAATGTCGGATATAATTCTTTTTTACTGTGGCACCGCAGGGTAATTAGGGGAATTCTGGAGACATTGCGTGTTAACAAGCAATATACATAAAAAATATGTTTGCAATTAATAAACATGATATGGTGTTATATTATATGTTTTTATTGGTTTTGACGAACTCATTAAAGTTTTTATTAGTATCACTAATGTAATTATTTAAGTCAGTAAAACTTATAATATATGTTTAATTATTTTATTTAAATATTTAATTTCTCTTAATTTTTATCCTATTTTTCTTTAGTTGCCTTAAAAACATTTTAAAATAAAACTGAAAATTTTCTTTCTTCAATTAGGCCATTACAAACATTTTCGAATTGTCGAGTTATAAAAAATATCAGAAATGTGTCATACAGGGCCACCGACGAAGAAAGCAGTTCTGCTGAAAAGAAAGAGCAAGTAACTCAACAGTATTTTTTTTTAAATAAAAAAACAGCTCCACGCTGTATCCCTCAAACAGCAGGGTAGGTAGAGGGAACCTAGTGTTAAGACACTCTTTTCCCCACTTTCTGCTGAATTCTCGAGGCATTGCGTGTTGAGTGGCAGAATTCAACGCTGCCTTTTGCCTCGACCCCAGAACGAAGAAAATAGAAATATAAATGTAAGTAAAAAGTCACAATTTGTGGCCCTACGCCACGACTAGCCTCAAAATAAAGTTTATAATTAATTTATAACAATTATTACACTTTTCAAATGAACATCAATAGCTTTAAATTCAAAAAAATATAAAAAATATTATGAGTTTCAATAATATTATTATATGAGAACATATAAAAATATTTTTTTAACTCATAATATTTTTTAACAACGCAAGCACTCATACTACCGATCCAGGCAAGTGTCGACCCAACCACGCATATAAGTAATAGTTCTTATACAAGAATATTACTTCAGACTGGGGAACGAAATTAACAGTGACCGGTACTATAGTGTGAATCTCTCTACAGATCTAAACTGTACCTGAAACGCAGAAAAGAATTGGACCGCTCTGCATAGCAGGTACGATAAAAGGAACCTAGTTCCCTTTATTCCTTTTATGCGGTATGAACACTAGTTCAGACTCTCGGTTCCGAGAGTTACCGCATAATTTAAAGAACGTGCGTGTTGTGTGAAGAAACTTAACGACGAGCTTTGTCCACCAGAGCTTAGGAATAAGAATCATTTAAGATATGCAAAAAAGTTAAAAGTTAGTTAATGTTTTGGGTTAAATTTACATTCGGAGAAATGAGTTATTAGTACTTCAGCGCTTTTGTAGCAAAAGAAAGCAATTGGGGGATAGTCGGGAACAGTGTCCACTTTCTGCATGAAGTTAATTTTTATTGTCTTATTTTCCCTCAGCCTACCCTCGAGTGTAGAGTGGTAATATGGGATAAAGCGTAAAGCTAAAAACTCCAACTATAAACAGAGATAAAGAATGATTAAAATTTGTATTTTCTTTTTATTTTCTTCTTTCAACGTTATATATCCCTCAAGGCAAAATACTTGTATATAACAAAGTATAAAACAAGCATCTACTTTGTTTAAATATTCTCGTGTCTTATTATAATATTTGCTTACTTGGTTCTCCTGGAATTTATGCTTTACATCAAAGAAATCTTGTCTAATATGAAAATATTTAAATATTTGTTTAGAAACTGTACATTTTATAACACACAAGAAACACTATAGTGGTACAGTTCTTTTTTGGCTTAATGAATGTGAGGGACTTTAATTTAAATTCCATTTGGGGAAAAATCTGTAGTTATAACTATACTATAGTATATTTATTGTTTGTTTGGATTAGTAATACAAAATGTTTAGTAATTGTTAGTTTAGTACTTCATTTTTGTAAATAAAAGTGTAAAAAGTAAACGGTGAATCTTGACACTAATTAATATGCTTACCACAGAAAATGTTTATAGCTCTATAATTGCGGCGCAGTGGCACACCATATGACTGTATACGCAATGGTTATGGGTTCAATTTTCATTCAAACAAATGAATTATGCCTGTTAAGTTAAAAAGCAATATCCTGAAAATATCGCCGGAATGTGGGTAACGGATTGTCTTAACACTTTAAGGTTCTCCATCAAATTATTAATTTTTATTGCTAAGAAAATAAAACTCTAGTAAAGACAAAAGCCCTACTTTTCTCTCTCGTATTTTAATAAAGAAGTATATTTGAATTTGTATATCTGAAATATTTTCGAATCAAAGAATCTGTATTCCGTATAGAAGGATAAATACCCGGAATCTAGTGTCAAGCCACCCCGTAAGCAATGCTCACGATGCATATCACGATTTGTGTTTTTCTTATAATTTAAAACAAACATAAAGTTAATAAAAAAATATTCTAATTATTTAAATTTTGAAAATTTATTGTCCCCCTCGTCGTGACAACGTTATATCAAACTACGCAAGTACGTTTGAGATTTGCTTCCTAAAAGCTATACTTTGTCTTTTATATACATTAGTTGTTTTGCACAAGCTAGTTATTATATAAATAGAGATACCCCCATTTTATATTAAAAGGAGGGTATCTGTATTTTAATTTATCTTAAATGTCATTTGAACTGACTATTACTTTGTAAAGTATTGGCATTGGTATTCCGTTCGAGACTTTTTTTTCAGCTTCACGCTGTATTCCGCATACAGCAGGGTAGGCAGAGGGAACCTAGAGTTGAGACTTTCCGTTCCCCACTTTCTACCAATTCTGCAGGCATTACGTGTTGAGTGACAGAGCTCTACGCCGCGCTTTGACTCGACGCCAGAGCGAAGAAACAGAAATATAAATTGAAGTAAATATTTCATCTCCTCGAATGGGGATCGAACCCACAACCAGTCGGTTTTACAGTCACACTTTGTGCCCCTGCGCCACGACTCGTCTCATGAAACTTAATTTCTTATTTTTTCATATTTCTCTCTCTGGCGACAAACCGCGGCGTTGAGCCACTCACTGAAAATTTAGTTTTACGTAGAGAACGGAGTGTCATAACAATATAATCCACCTACCCTGCTTTATGTTATAAAAGGTAAAAAAAACGTTTAAAAATATCATTATGAAAAATCGACCCTACATCCCAAAAAACAAAATTTAACGTAGTTTAAAAGGCATGATCTTTCATTCTTATTAGACTAATTATCAGGGTGTGGTGTATAATAAATTAACCGTCCCTCTGGGACGGACTCAGGGCTGGTTCCGACAGGGTGGAAATATGAATATTATTTTAGGTCTAACTTAGTATGGATAGATTTCTAAGTTCTAAGTTATTTTATTACAACTAATCTAGATATACTTGTTTAGCAACAGCATCGGTTTTTTAACGTGACGGTTGCTGGGTACGTTTCCGATTTAGTGGAATAGATAATTTTCTTAAGCTGAAAAATGGGGTTTCCTCCTTCCTTCTATCAGTATCTACTTTGCTATTTGCTGGATACAGTGAATAATGAAAACGGGTCAAGTGCGTGTTGGACTCGCCTATGTAGGGCTTCGTACCATTATCTATAGAAACGAGCAGTAGCAGCAGTTCGTAGTATTTGTTGCTATAGCCATATGAGGAACAGAAATATATCATCTGTGAAAATATTAACTGTCGTATACAGACTGTATTTCATGAACTGTTATAGTACGACAGTTGAGTTGATAGACGGACAGATAGGAAACGAATAGTGGAGTCATAATAATAGACGTTCACACTTTACACTTACTTATTACGTTTTACACTTTGGGTATGGTAAAAAAAAATTAATAAAATTGAGGTCATCATGTTGCAGCGGGACAGCTATAAATGCGGAGGACAAGGAGGAATCGCTGCTTGGCAAAAAAAATGTTTTCCTATCTTAAAAAAGAAAGCGTGGGGTTGAGTTCCACCAGTTGATACACATTTTGTCTATCATGTCTCAGCTTAGGGCAGAATTCGAAGTTTGTTGTGTGCCACAAGCTCTCTGTCTATTCTGCAATATGCAAGAAATATGTATTTTTTAGCTTCGCGCTGTATCCCACACATAGCGGAATAGACAGGGGGAACCTGGGAACCTAGGTTAAGACATTATATTCCTAACGAGAAACTTCCGTTCCCAACAAGAAAACAATTAATTATTAACACGCTTTTATTAGTTCGACTTGTAACTTTGTAACAGTGTAATAAAATATAAGAAACTGAATTTGACCTGCTTCTAACAGTTGTATCATCGTAAAACTTACCAGTTATACGTAGCTTACAGTTAAGCTGAGTTAAGAAGATCCAAATATTGGAACTTTTCAGAGGTTACCAGTAAGCCATCTGAGTTTAAGCTTATATAATTTATAGACCATTTTATAGCACCAAAAGCACATGGAGCTGTTCTGATAATGCAGCCAGGACCTGAACAGTGGAACTCTTTAGACTTTACTAGTGATTTAGTGAAAAATTAAAATATGTGTGTGTGTGTTTTTAGGTAGAATTTCTTTAATTACTTCACATTTTGAACAAGCAATAAACGTATAGAAAGGTTTACTTAACGTCTATTCTATTCTATCGCTTTATGTTTATTGGATACCGAGTCTTTTATCGTAGTCCCATCTCTATTATGTTTGATGTGAAACAGTGGTGCTTAAACTAATATTTTCTTTATATACTATTTCATTTTAAGGATTTTGTATGTAGACAGGAAATTTAGACTCCTGTTTATAATTTCTTTTAAAAAAAACATCGTTTTCTACAGCTGTAACCCGCACATAGCATCGTAACCTGGGAACCTAGTGTTAAGACACTCTTTTTCCATTACGACTTTTAGACATTTTGTTCCTCACTTTTTCCACCGAATTCTGGGGGCATTGCGTGTTGGCTGGCGTAGCTCAACGACGCGCTTTTGCCTCGTTACCAGAGCGAGGAAATGTAAATATTAAATACTTCACTCTCTGAGGGAATCGAACGCACAACCTGTCGCATTTACAGTCGCACGCTTGTGCCCCTGCGCCACGAATGGCCTCAATTAAACAGGATATATGTAGATAGAAAAAATATATAATCCAATCGAAGAGTATTATACGCGACCCTTACAACTATTGATTTCTTCGCCCTAATTACAGTTAGTGCGTGAGTTTAAATTATTCAAAACAATCGAATTTTGTTATATTTAGAAAGGACAATGTAAACTAACGTAAATTAATTTAATCACGTAAATTAATTTAATTACATAAATAATTTAATCACTGGATGGATGTGACTTCAATTCACATTCGGGGGAATTAATTAGTTTCATTCACTCACTCCTCTACCAAGATAGAGCGGCACGGCATCGTGTTCTGGGGAAGTGAAGAACGGAGTGTCTCAATACTAGGCTGTTGGCTAACCTGCTATACAAGAAAAAACGTGAAGCTAGTTGTTTCGTTAATATTTTATTTTCCAATTTTAATAGTTTTTGTCATAAAGACTAGGACAGTGTTCTCTTTCATCTGTCCTAGTCTGTTCCTCTTAAGCGAAAAATATTCAAAGTAAATATCTGTCATTCTGCTATCAAGTCGCATAAAATTTCGAAGGATGTAACGAATACGAATAAAAGAAAATTACTAAATCGATTCCAGTTATGGTTACGCATAATTCAGATTATTCGTGAGTTTCGAACATATAACTGCTCATAATCAAAATTATCCGGAACTTTGATATTTTATTTTATTATCTTTATAAATATTATTTAATTACAGATATTCACGGTAACGAAGATCCATAAAAATAATTTTTTAGCTTCACACACATAGCAGTGTAGGCAGCAGTGTAGTTTTGAGTGGCGAAACTCAACGCCGCAATTTGCCTCGCTACCAGAGCTGGAATTGGTGTGTGACAATCGAACTTACAACCTGCCACGTTTACAGTAACACGCTTGCCACTGCGCCACGACGGCCTCATAGCATGTATGCTTGCACATTATTTCGAACAAAAAGTAATTTGCACTCCCATACATATTTGATTGCACTTAACGTTACCTATCTACATAATTTCCATGATAATTTCAACACTGTGCTACGACTTTAAATTTACAATAACACATTGGTTTGGACGAAATAACTGTTATATTCGAGTGTATTTTATTTTAATTAACTCTACAGTGCTACGGCGTAGCAACGCTACGTATAATGTTGTTTTTGAAAGCTTGTCACACTCGTAGCAAGCTTTTAAGTAATTTGTAACATAATTCAGCTTAATGTGAGGTTTTATGTGAGAAGCATCTAAAGTTAAGATCGTGTTGTTAATTATGAATAAATTTTTTCTATAATGTATGTATACTAAGAGATACACTTTTTAAAAAATAGAGAGAATTCATATTTTTCTAGCTTTACACTGTATCAGGCAAATAGCGGGATAGGCAAAGGAAACCTAGTGTAAGGACATTCTGAGTCCTAACCACTGGAGCGAGGGAGTAAAATAATACACTCCTCGAGTCTGAAACGAACTCACACCCCGAAAGTCAGACCCTGTACTGCCACGGTGGTTTATTTACTTAATTGTATATAAAGAAAACCACTAAAACATGGAAAAATATATAGATACAACTATTTTAGGTATTATATTAAAATGCATGCAAAGTTATTCTTATATAGCTTTATACGATTTCTTGCAGACTTGTTTTTGGCAAAATAAAAGGATTCGATTACTAAAAAAGATAAAAACCAATATGACGTATTTTTTTCTTTAAAATTCACTGTTTTGTTTTTTAAGATTCCAGATAACTTTATAATTTTTTGGTCAAAGGCACCGTTTTGCTCACCAAAGTAAGTAATTTCACAAAGGGTTCTCTAAACCAATTAACATCGGACGTGGCTTACGCTGGGAGATGTTAAAATTTTGACCACGTCTAATAATAAGGCTAAGGCTGTTTTCAGGGCGGCAGATTCTCGACCAGAAAATGCTTTTAAAGATTTCTCATGTAATTAATAGGCCTCTCCTCTTTTTCGACAGAAGGAAGTTAGTGTCGTTCTCCGTTTTCCTGCTGAATTCGTATATTGCATATTCGCTCTACGCTTTTTACAGTTTGGCTAGAGTTGCTATATGAAAATAATTAATTTTCTCGAGTGGATATCGAACCCATAACCGTCGCGTGTACAAAATAACGCTGCGCCAAAACTATAATATAAATGATAACTATATAATAGGGGGGCCCGCGTGGCCTATTGACACAAGGGTGTGATTGTAACGCGACGGTTGTGGGTTCGATCCCCATTTGAGGATATTATTTCTTAATATTTTTTTTCTTAGATCTGGCACCAAGGCAAAAAGTCGAAAAATTCGGAAAGTGGGGAACGGTATGTCTCAGCACTTTGTTCCCCCTGCCTACCCTGCTGTGCGTGATACAGCGTGAAGCTGATTTTTGATTTATATCTATATAAATATTTTAAGGAGGATTTCAACCTCAAACCGTAGAACCGATGAAATTAATAAAAACTAAGTCGCTTGCTAAAGTTAATTGTAGCTTTAACGTCACTATTGTTTACTAACGTTGATATCGATATCTTATCGTTCTATTAAAAAATCGATGCTTTCACTTTGTGTCATCATAATTAATAGAAATTTTTATGATGTTTTCTATCTCTGGCACAACAGGTAGGCGGAGGGCACTTTTTGTTAAGATACTCAGTTTCCCACACATTGCTTAATTTTTGAGACATTGCGTGTTAGGTAGTGGATCTCAACGCCGCGCTCTGTCTTGTCACTTGAGCAGGAAAATGAACAAAAAATTATTCATTCTGTATCTTGTGTTACGTAAGTGGGACAGCGACTGACTCTATAATTGATAGTTGTGGGTTCGATTCCCACTCGAGGGAATGAATATACATATTCATTCCCCGCTCTGGTAATGAAAGAGCTGCGCTGAAATCTCCCACTTTACACAAAGACGTCTCAAAAATTGGATGGTTCATGGGGAACTGAGTGCCTTACGACTAGGTTCCCTCTGCCTATCTTGCTGTGCACGGGATACAGCGTGAAGCTGAATTTTGTTACAGGGTTCGTACCAGCTTCTCGGAAATACGTCTATTCATTCTAATCAATTAAACAAATACGCTGACGTCCTGTGACCGTCAATATCAGTTCCGATATAAAATAATTGAGTGGGAATTCACTCGTCAAATGATTCAATTCATTTCATTTCAATATTTTCATTTAAGGCAGCTTCGTACAAAATTAAACTACAAAAACTAATTAAGATTTAAATAAACGCCAGCCACGCCAATATCATCTTTTTCTACAGCAGGCAAAGAATGTTTCTATCAAAACACTCCGTTTTTTTGCTTCTCAGATAAATATGAGACATTGCATATTATGTGGGTGGCAGAACTGAACGCCGCGGTTTGCCCTGTTACCAAAACGAGCAAATATTACAGCTCATTCACTTAAAGAAATCAAACCCACAACCGTTGTATCAAATCAGGCACAGTCTCAGTGTACCCGGAATAGATGGCCTCATAAGTAAAATAAAAAAAAAATCTCTTGTCAAATATATTTTGAACTCGTTATTGGATCATGTAAATATTTTAGCAAAAAGGGAATTACGTCTTATAGAAAACAATGCTGGAGGCGAAACGCTATGATTAAACAAAAAAGATCGCCTAATTAGAGAATAGCCGAGGGATAGATGTGTTAGTTCTCGATGTTTTATAATTTATATAGCAATATTGTATGTTTCATCAGACTTGGGGTCAAAAGTTCCACCACCTGACACAATGATTTTATAGAGATAATCTCATAGAAATAAATATCATAAAATTATCAGCTCTACGCTGTATCCCGCACACAGCTGGAAAGGCAGAGGGAACCTAGTGGTAAGACACTCCGCTTCCCACTTTCCGCCGAATTCAGTAGACATTGCGTGTTCAGTGGCGGAAGTTAACGCCGAGCTTTGCTTCGATACCAAAGCGAAGAACTGAAAATGTACATTTTAATAACTATTTAATTTTCTCGAGTGGGAATCGAACCCACAAACAGAAGAGTTAACAATCACACGCTTGTAGTCGTGCGCAATGACAGTCCTCAAGATCCATTCCAAGATTTCTTACATTATTACAGTAAGGTATGAAGACGCCATTCGTCATCTTATGTAACAGCTATCAAACGCTGCCTACGAAAAACCACCCTCACCTGGAATTTATCAGAATTTACTTTAATTGACTAATCAATATTGACTCTAAGTATATAAACTGCATTAAGATAATTTTTTAATGACCCCTAAATTGTCTGGTGTCGACCCCAGAATTTTAACCAACAAACTTTAACCAAAAAAAATTTTATAAAAAAAAAAAAACAGGTCATAACTAAAGTCTAAGGTACCCCTGGAAAATATCTATAGATACGCTGATGTTTGTTATATAAAAAAAGTCTGTAAAGATTATATTTGAACCCTAAGACGGTTTTAAAATAGACAATTTGAAAATTCAAAAAACTCAAATGTAAAAATTTTTAAAAATCTATTCGAAAATCGTACCGTATCGTGTAAAGTATCAAAAATAAAACCTTTTTATTCTACTTAATTAACATAAAGAAATCCTTTCAACGAGTGCTTTGTTATATGAATCAGGTAAACGTTTGTTAAATTGTTTGGATGCTGTTATTTTATATTTTTACAATGAAGGACATTTAAAAATTAATTTATATTATACAAAGGGCGTTACATTTTATCCATTAAACGCTTTGTCCGGAATGCCTGCCCTGCAGGCAGAGGAGTGCTATGTGTTAGGACACTCCGATACCCACGCATCGTTTAATTTTCGAGATAATGCGTGGGAACTCAATCCTACGTTTGTATTGTGAGATGGAGAATAAAAGTAAATATAATCATTCAAAGTCAAATGTGGGATACCACAACGGTTTAAATATAACGGCAGCGCATAATATTATAAGTAGTATCATAAATCTGCTTATAGACAAACATATGTTTAAGTATGACTATACGAGTATGTTAGTTTTTAAACTTCACGCTATATCCCGCATATTGCAGGGTAGGCTGATTGTACATAGTGTTAAGACACTCCATTCTCCAATTTTTACTCTATTCTAGACATGACGTGTTGAGAGAATTCAAAGCCGAGCTTTTCATGCTGCCAGAACGAGAAAAGAAAATAGTCTATTCTTCGAGTGGGAATCAAACCCTCAACCCTAGTTATTACAGTCGATACAGAAAACTTAGTATTAGAACACTTCGTTCCCCGTATTTAGTCCGAATTCTTTAAATGTCAGTATTGGTGATTTTCTTCGAATGGCTGAATAGCCGATACTTTATAACTTCAATAGCAACTTCATGTCGATACGATTATATATAAATTAGGGGGTAAGTTTCAGAATTTGCAGACATTATAAATTTAGCGTTGTACTGTCACTAAATGAAATAATATCTATATTTTTGTCGTGTTTCCTAATAAAACAAAAAACGAAACCCTTATAGGATCAATTTGTTCATCTGTCCTGTCCAGAATCTTTTTCTCATTAATGCTAGTAGGTATTAAGCTTAAAGTAATATGATATACTCAGCTCCAAAGTATTTTGGATAAAAAAAAATATACTTTTACGGGAACGCAATTAAAAGTTACGAGCGTTTATGCTTCGTGTTTGGTGCATGTATTGTGTAATTGTTAGCGTAATCGAAAACTATAGTATTTTCTCGTGGATCTAAAATCATAAAATTTGGTAAAAAGTGGAAAGTTAAAGACAAAAAAAAGTTAAAATTGGTTATTTATAGATATATCATAGAGAAAGTCGTTATTGTTTTTTTTATTTTTTTTGCCACCAAATTAAATTTGAACTCTCTAACATAACCTTAAATGAAGGTACACACCTAAAACACCAAAATGGATACCATTAAAAATATATATATATATTTAACATTTTTTTTTGTGAACGCTACCCAATTAGCGACTAAACTTAAGCCCTGTTAGTTAAACTTTATGGGGAGTGTCTGTTGTTGTTAACTATTAAAAGGGTCATCTAACTACCATTGTGGGGTTGTAGGTTCGATAGCAAATTGTATTATCTATATAATAAAAAATATATTAAAGTTTTTGGTTTTTGTAGATTTTCTCAAAATTTACATCGTATCGTACGAAAATAGAATTATCACAATAATATAATATAATAATACACGCGTTGAATTAAGAACATGTTCGTTTAACAACATGATTTTTCTGGTGAAGCCAACCTGACGACAATTGAAAATGATGTCCAGCGGTGCGATTCAGCAGATGGATACAGATTCTATAACAAATACGGTTTGGCTTTCTTGATGATGATGATGACGGCGATGATGAAATAGCAGCATTATTGTTATAAATTATTAAGTCTAAGGACATGGGAGGCATATTGATATTTAGTTATGCATTATTTTCTTATATAAATACTAGGTCGGGGCAAAAGTATTTTCGTATTTTGAATGTATTATTAGTAATCAACCTCTTTGGCTGTATCTACCTGGTTTTAATATCATTAAATATGGCATTCTGAAGATATAATAAATTTAAAAAAAACTAGTTCCCGCCATTCTTCAAATGTTTTTCAAGCAAGCAAAATGAAGCGACGGAGTGACGATGACGACAAAAAGAACAGTTTACGGCCCTAATGCGGTGTCAATAAGAGTAGCAAAAATGTATTTCAAGCGTTTCAACTCTGGAAAATTTTGTGTGAAAGATGAGGTTCACTCTAGATGCCTTGTCACAGATAAAATCAGTGCCATCTTTAAGAAAGTGGAACAAGATCGACATATTAATAATTACGATTTTGTACGTGTGGTAGAGTCACATCGCCAGCAATGGCAACACGCATGGGCAGACTCGA
>DWAO01005180.1:0-12015 GCA_018230605.1 Heliconius congener
TAGGTTCCCTCTGCCTACCCTGCTGTGTGCGGGATACAGCGTGAAGCTAATTTTTAATTTTATTAATCATTTAAGCTAATCTTCAATAGCCGTTCATTTAACAGCCTATATTATTCATTTAGAAAGAAAGAGAATTTAGAGTCTTTGATAATTTTGACGAATGTGTGTAATTTGTTATTTCTTTTATTTATATAAATGAATAACTTACCTATAGCCTCGTCTGATGGTTGACTAAGGGGGCGTCGTGACGGTGAGGTCTTCTGATGTGGCTGTGGTTTAAGGACGGTAGCTGGTACCGCGCCTTCTTGTGGTGGCTCACCAGGCACTCGCACCAACCACCAGTCCGGGCGTACGGCCCATGCCTCCAAAACCTCCACCTGCTGCCCTTTTGTCACTGATACCTCGCCGGCGCCGCCAGCTGTATGCTCAGCAACCACCCATGTCATTTCAACTCCTGCCTATAAAAATATTCTCTTCATAATAGCCTGCTCATCTAAGCTCAAAACATTGACAGATATTAATAACATAAAAAACAATAGTAGTTCTGGTTTGTAAAGTACAAAAACAGATAATATAGTAATATACTTTTCTTTAGCTTCACGCTGTATCCCGCATATGCAGAGGATAAGCCCAATAGTTTATTCGGAAGACTAGGTATGTTAAAACTCCGCATTCCCACTTTCCGCTCACTTTTCAAGATATTATGTGTTGAGCGGCTGAAGTAATAGCCACGCTTTGTCTTAATCAATGGACGGGATCAAAAGTTTTGAAGGAAGTTTTAGTTTTGGAGTGAAGAAATCAGCAGTGGCTAGAAGTGGATCAGGAATGGTCTATTTTACATATCAATAAATAGGAAAAATATAAAAAAAAAAAGTCCTGGAACTTGGTCCACGTGGGCTATTTGTATATTGTATTTTCAGTGTTAAGTCCACTATTTGTTACTATAAATTGGGTAATTAAAATAGCTATCTTAGCTTTCCAAATCCGAATAGCATTCGCGAAATAGTAATAGTATAATATAATTATTTCTTTAGTATACATAAACGAGTATGAGTTTCTATTCAATAACAAGACGATCAATATTTCAATTGTAATCAGTTCAATCATCAGTTTTGACAACACCATTTTTATATTTTATTTTATTTAATAACCAATAAACATAAAACCAATAACTTAGTTAAAATAAATCTCAACAAGTCTTATTACAACAAAATGAATAATATGAATGATGCTCGACGGCCGGCAATGTACTGATCAAGGTCACGCCCTTCAACGTGACGTCAAGGATTGAAAACAACAATTTAAGGTTGCTTATAGTAACGCCTCTTTTTGTATGAGTGACTTAGATAAGTGAGAGTATCCGGTATCGCCCTTACAGATTTATTTACTTTATGATTTACTATCTACCGATTATATGACATACAAATAATTAAGGCAAAAAAGTTTTCAAGGTTTCCGTTATTGGTGTTTACTTCAAATTAAATTACATTTAAGAGTAATGTTAAGTTATAAGTAAAATGTTCTTATGAAGTAAAATACAAAATATACGCCTGTAAGCAATTTTATGCTAAAAGTATCATATATCGGACGGAGTGGTGAAGATAGCGTATACAGTAGATGATAACACCAATCGATCAAATCGGACCTATACACAACGATAAAGTTAATTCCTTTTTCAAAAATAACCATTTTATTGCACACACATCACTATGTAATATACAAAAAAAACCATAATTTTTTTACCTTAAATATCATTTTTAGAAGACGTAATGTTTAGAAGTTTTTATGTTAATGTTTAGAAATTCCCGATCACTAAGTAACCTTAAACAGATCTGATCGAAATATTCTAGTAGATCTTATATTAGCTGAAGGCGTCATATAGCTGTGATTGCTTAGGTGGATTTCCCATTTTCTATTATTGTGATTTTAGTTTAATACAGAAATTGATTTGAAGAATAAAACTGAAGGACCTTTTTCTGATATATATATATAGAATAGTTTTAGATTTAAAATATATTATGTATGATTGGTATGCTGTCCTTAAGATGTCTTACACTAATTACTTCAATATTTACGTAGCAATGTTACAAATGCAGTTTTAATCTTTAGATAAAAAAATAATAATGAGACTTAAATTATTTGGTAAAATTATTGCAATAATTTTTACGGAAGGCCTTAATTTTGCCTTTTTATAATAATTTGGCAAATGAATCAGGTTCTTTCTATATTATCTTGAAACTGCAGTATATTTGTGTGAAAATTATTATTTTTTAATTTTTGCAGATAGATAATCTTTAGATTACACGATTATATAATAATGCTTCTAAAGTTTTCGTGTGCCCTAACCTTACGTACTAGCAATATTTCGTTTTGCATATTGACACAATTTTCTTTTCAAGGTAATTGAAGGAATGACCAATTTATTTTACTCGTTTATAATATGTTAAATACTTTAGTAACCTCCTTATGGTATATTATTGAAATATTATAAAATAACAATTTGGCATATACCAGGATATTATACTGATATGTAGTTGTTATATTTAATGTGTTATATATAATAAAATTACATTATACTAAAGACTCAGAAAACTTTAAAAAAAAGCTGGATAAGCAGTGGATAATAAATCAATATTGTTGTTTGGAATATCTCATTGTTTCGCGTCGTATACATATAAATAAACGATAGTGACAAGTGCTTAACGCTGGATTTCTTTCAAGAGCACTTTGTTTACAGTAAACTCAACTACAGACGCGCATCAACACGCAAAAATACATTAAACGATCTCTATACGTTTTATATTATACGAAGCGTTCACATTATGTACGATTATATTTATAGTAATAAAATACTTCAACCTTGTAGTATATATAAATATTCACAAATTGAAAAAATATGAAAGTGCAACTCGAGCGCGGCAATTAGTCCGTCGCGTATGAAGCGGACGCAGTGAAAAGCCGGCAACGGGTAATGGTAAGACGCATTCACCTGTCGTTGACGGCCGCCTTTGAGGAGACGCGCATGGAACGAGCTCGGAGTGTCAATGGTATGTTGACGTGAAAGCGCAGAATGGGGTGCGCTAACAGAGTTTTGTCTGAACCAAGGCAAAGATATTTTGCGGCGACTTTTATGTTGTTTAGGAGTTACGGACAAGGGAGGATGCAGAGGTGGGGTGGTAGTCATCGTCGGGCACGTGGCGCTGCGGGCGCCAAGCGGCGTGCGGCGGCGTGCGGCGGACGCGGGCGCGGGCGCGAGCGGAGTGCGGCTGTAGCGACCCGCCTCGTCCGATGCCTCGCGCGGCGCTGTCGCCACTGCCGCGCATCGCGCCGCCCGCTGCTATCGTTCGCTATCTTACGGACGAAGACCCGTTCATTACGCAGCCTCCGTATCGAGCTACATTTCCGAATTCACATAATTTCAAGTCTTTGTGAAGGGTAGACCTAATCCTTTCACGCGTACTATTTTCGTTTTAGGAAAACTGTCATTTCATTGTCATACATATTTTTTGAGCTTGTACTAATTTTCTGAATATTTTTTCCGTAAGCCTCATACAGTTATTTATAAAATTTAAATACATTTATGAATACATATTTATTATTTTTATATTATGAGACCATGGTATCTCAGGTACTACAAATAACGTCGGCAACGGTCGATTTTTATTAAAGACCTAAGATTATCATGGTCTTTTCTGATGAATTTAATTTCCTAAAACAAAATACAACTACAATGTAACGAGATAAATGAGTCTTTTATCAGTTACCACTAATTGAAATATACTAAAATCAATAGAATTATTCATAAGCAGAGTAGAGTAGCAAAGTTGTAATTTATATTTGATAGTTTAACAGTAGTTTACAATACAAAATATTGTTGTTCCCAAACATGAGAACCGGACTGTAGAAAGTAATTTGTCATAATATCTCTTTCGCATGAAATATGTTTTCAAAAAAAAGGTTTTAAAAACAAGTTTTAAAGTCTATTTCAATCTAAATAAACTTTTATTTATCACAACAAGTATTTTATATACTATGTGCTTACTAACTAACTGCGTTACTATGTCGAAAAAAAGCCTTATAATAAGTAAATTACAATTTAATGTATTGTAGGTGGTAGGGTAATATTTTTTTATTGTTTGCTTTCTTTCAGTTCTTGATTTTTTAAATAAAGGAAAGCTACTTCGTGACGGGATTAGTTCAGTAACTTAATTATTTTATAGTGAACGGAGTATGGCGCTCGTGTTTATTTACGTATCTGTTGTGTGACTACCGCATTATTATTCTAAAACAGTTTATTTAATTATTCAGCGTGTACCACTATTTTTATATATTTTTAAGTTATTATTACTATCAAAATATTTATTATGTCTTTTTTTACCTTTCTCGGTTGACCTTCGAAAACACAGTATCAAAGATATTGGAGGAAGGTCACGTAAAAAGCACGAGAAAAGATTGATGATAGTGGACGAGGCGAGGCGATATTGGTATGTAGGGACGTAGTGTTTGGCGCTCCGTTCTCTCTGGCTACCCCGCTAGGGATAAAGCGTGAAGCTAGTAGTAGTAGCAGTAGTAATGTCTCTTTTTTCGTAAGAAAAGAACAATGAGATTGTCCTTGACTTTTGCCAGAAAGCAAGAAAAACAGTACTATTTCATTGTATTAAAAGGTCAAGAAATAACAAAAAAAAAAAGAAAATGAAAACGTGCGACTGTTTACTCGATAGAAATACTCTAATAAGGTTTTACCGAGACTCATTAGCGGTCTAGCGAAAATTATTACGGCCTTTACCTAATAGTATTACATAAGTTTTTACTAAGTGAAGAAAACTTTTGATGCACAATATTTTAATAACATTGATAAATACTTTATTACAGTTATGTTTTACTTGCAACCACTTAAGTTATTAAATCTACTTAACTCTATAATATAAGGAAATATAGCGCGATGACGAACACCTCTTAAAAAAAGCGTCACAACGTAAGTTGAGTGGTGAGTTCCGCCACATAACACTGGAGTGTCTTGACACTAGGTTCCCTCTGCCTACCTCGGTATGTAGGATACAGCGTGAAGTAGATTTAATTTAATTAATTTTTTACAATCGGTAATATTTTGGTATATAGGTATATACCTAATACCATAGTAGTAGGCGAAGTAGGAATATTTTACAAGCATCATTTTTCTCTAAACCAAGATTTAAAGTAAAGCGAGTCTATTTAAACGTGAGAGATGCACGCCACTATAAAGGCATATATGTAGATGCTGAATATAAATAGCTATAAAGTATAGCCTAGGCCATTTGCCTCGTTTGAAGTATTCTCACGCTATTAAATACTGTTGCTTGTGATAATCGATAGATGGTATAGTCAATTACCGCTATTAATGTTTAGTCTTATATATTATGTCAAATAAATAATATATTCATAGTATTTGTGATGTATGTCATTTCTAGAATATCTATAACGAACGAATAAAATTATTTAAGTTAAAAAAAACTTAATGATTCCCTTATACAGAGTTTTTTTGTTAGCACCATTCTAAATTAAACGACAGTTTTAACTACTCTATAAAAGCCTAACACAATTTTTTTTCCCAAAAATGAAAAAGTGATTTTTACTTTGTAAATAATAAAATTATCGAGAACGACGCATGCAGACATAAACCTATCAAAGGGTAACCGCCGCATACGCCTTATTCTGAAATCGAGTCGTAGGTATTAGTAGGTTTAACGTTTAGTAGTATTTTTGTAGTAGAATGTGTTTACGTTAGATATATTCGTAACAGCGTTACACGAAATACAGGTATGGATAAACATCGTGAAATTAAAAAAATATTGAGGTAAAATGTTGAGGTATATTAATTGATTTCTTTATGGATGGGTATAAAATATTTTACCCTATATGCTTTTCCCGTAGAAGAACGCTGGCGCTTCCACTTTGGATACTTATGACATTGTTTTCTCTTAATCCGAATATGATTTAAGTACCAATTGGTGCCAGTGGAAATAACTAAAGGTAGTTATATCTTGGCTCAAATTTAAATATGAACTTAGCATTTCTGGTATTTTGATGATTATCAATTTGGTGGTCAAAATGGTTTTTATGGCACCTATGCGACACTAATTATCGTGTCACAATACATTTTAAAAATTACCGTATATACAAAGTATGTTACGTTGGTAATTTTTCATTTACATTAAGTTCTCCATGTTTCTTAAAAGACGACATGAACTACTCTCTGCTTTAAAAATTTAATGCATCGATAGGAAAGTACTGTTTGTATCCTTCAATTTTAGGATACGATAGTTTAAGCAGTACCAACGTTTATTTACAGACTCCGTAACGTGGTTTTGCGAGCAACTTTGTTGCATTGCTTTATTCAAAAAGAGATTTGCAGTTTTAGCACACAGAATTCTTATTAAGATTACAGCGACAATATTCTGTCAATATGTTACGACACGCATCATTACAATGATTCTAAAATAACTTGAACTTGGAGATATAAAACGTTCTAATGCACTTCCAAAATTAAAAGAATTAAAGGAATTGATTCTCCAGCTTCATGCTATTTTAGCTTCGAGAAACATTACTATAACATTTTTCAACAGTTTCGAAGCCTTAAAAAGAAAGGAGAATGATACAAACGCAAGGACGCTGGGTGCCATATGAAAAGCATAAATATAATAAAAAAACATACATACAAACAACAGCAAAATCAGATTCAGGTCAGAAAGACAAAAGTCGAGGAAATAAAAATAAAAAGAGGACTGCGTGAAGGAGATCCTCAGCAATAATCTTCATTGCTGTCCTAGAAAGCTTATTTAAACTAAAAAATTATAAAAACTTAAAGCGTGAATTGCATTAGACTTGGTAGTTGCTACTTCAACCACCTCAGATTTGCTGAAACGAATTAAATGAGATGAGAAGGAAAATAATAGCAAAGAAGAGGTGGACGGAAGAAGTAAAATAATCTGGAAGAAATTTTGGGTAAATCTTAAAAATAACAACCAATAAAAAATAAGAAAAAATAAATGAAATAAGAGCCACTTAAAGAGCGATGGAAAGAAGTATACGTAATATAAAGAAAAATTAAAAAAATACGAAGTAAGCACATAAAATAAAGAACGAACGTAAAGGACGCGCTCTTTGGGTGAGGAGCGCGTCCTTTACTTGTCTCTCAGATTAAAATGGCTATGGACCAGTGACATCGCTCGTATTAAAGATGACAAATGCACACTACTAGTAACCAAATGAAAAGGTCCCACAGGAAAACACAGAGCTGGCCATCCGTTGACAAAAAAAGATGGTTAGGTGACATAACTGAGGTAGCGAGGGAAGTATGGTTAAATAAGGCTGAGAGCAGAGTTGAATAGAACAAGCTGGAGTAGGCAAACGCCCTAAAAGGGGTCCATATCAAATAATACTAACACTAGTAATAAGTTAACTTTAAATAATTCATTTTATGTAATGTTAAATGTTAATTACTGCTAACACTGCTAACAAAATTCGAAATGCAAACTAACACAACTTTGGTATAAAGGGCTTTATTATTATTATTATTAGAACTCTTACTTTGTCCGAGTCCGTCGTGTTGCCGCTACCAAACGATGCTAGCGAATTGCGATCAAGATTTTCTGTATCGGTGTCTTCAAAGTCCCTGTGAAAAGAATCTATATGAAATAATAACTATGTAATATTTTTTACACAATTCTTAATCTTTTCCATTGCAATTACAATGGACCATCACCAGACCCAATTTTTTTTAATTAGAAGATTTGAAGATGTATCGTGTATCAGGTTGGCAAGAGCAAGGAAGTTAATATAACTCCACGAGTGAAATTTTGAACCTACAACGGCCACTCATTTTATTTAATTTAATAATAAAAATAAAATTATATAATTATGTAAGCAAGGATTCGAGAGCTTACCGGCTGGAGCGTTGTGAACTGGCGGGACGAGCACGAGCTGGACTACGCGGCGGCTGGTGCAATGCTCCGCTAAAGTATGTTTCCTGTTGCCAATAAAATGTAGTGTTCAAAATCCGCCTACCTTAGCCAGTTATTATGTATATGTCTCTATATGCAATATGTTTGTTACTTTACATAACTAAACATTTACAAAGTTTTGCACAAAATCAAAAAGCCATTTGTTACATTAAAATCGGGAGATGACTTTATATTTATTTATAATTATCGGATAAATCTATTCCATCATAATAACGTATTAATATCGCACCTGTATAACTTCTCTGAGTCGTCGCACCCAAGTCTGCTTAACATCTAGCGAGGGCGCCTTCAGTACGATACGACAGTCACTGGCCATAGGCTCCCGTCCTGTCCATACAGAGAACTTGCACTCGTCGCCTTCAATGTGTTCTGTTACGCCCAACTCGGAGGTCTATATTCAAAATAAAATATATTATAATACATATTTACATATTACGTTGTGAAACTTTAATGTATTCAATTCATGAATACATACCATGAATTTCGTCTTGAAAATGTATTTGGCTTTTCCATGAGTATCCTTGACTTCTTTTGCCAAAAGTAAATGAAGATCAAAGAGAAAGACTCTTCTTTCTCTGCATTTCTTAATTATTTGTCGAAGATCCCATACTTGAAAAGAATCTTGAAGAACCACCTCGCCTAAGCTGTCCAATGGTACGTCACAGCCCTCTAAGTTTGACAAGTGCATAGCATCATTAGCCTTTTTGGGAACCGAAAGCATAACTTCGAGGCCGTCCTGCAGACAAAGCATTATATTAACAACAATTATTAATGTCTGACCATCGTTCGTCGATTTAACAGTAAACAGTTTACTGTCAAATCGATGATGACCAAATAAAGTCATATATATTCGCAATGGCTGGTACAGGATAAGATAAATACATAAATAATTTCCTTTTCTCTGGGTTCATACTCGACACATTTTGAGAAACAACATAAAAACAATAGTACAAATATTTAAATATAAAAATACTCTTTACATTGTTTTTGTATATAAATAGAATCTTGGCATTCTCGTAGCACACTGATAGTCAGTACATAAGAAGGGTTAAGCACGAGATTTAGTAATTATTACATAAACAAGTAAATGATGTTATATTATTTGGTAGGATATTATTTATTAAAAGACGATCATATACCCTGTTAACTAACAGTAATTTGAACAAATGTTCTGAGCAAATTGTTATAAACTTAAATGTAATTCAACATAACGCGACATTCCTTAAGACTAAAACTTAGGATACGCGAGACTCAATTACAATATTGTTATTTATATATTTATTGATAAGGCGTCCAAGGAAATCGTATTTGGTATATGTGTG
The DNA here is from genome assembly GCA_018230605.1 of Heliconius congener. Classification (NCBI taxonomy): domain Eukaryota; kingdom Metazoa; phylum Arthropoda; class Insecta; order Lepidoptera; family Nymphalidae; genus Heliconius; species Heliconius congener. The sequence continues at coordinate 9,323 of DWAO01005180.1, forward strand.
ATACCACCACAACATAAGGTATTATATTTGTTATTTATACGTAAATAGTAATACATTGATTATTTTCAAAAGAACGATTAAAAATGATTAAAATAAGAATTCGCATTGGTACTTTTATAATGATAAAATAGTATGTATGATAAGTAGTTTATACAGTATCAGCAATATTTATACTGTAACTGTAATAAACTGGGGACAAATCTCGTGATATTGTTCGCTATCAGTTCTATTACCAAGAGGTGCTAATTTGTTATTTTTGCGGTGTCTTATTTATGATGTAATATATAACATAGTGTACACGATCACTTATACTCATTGTATGGCTCAAATACAAATGTCGGTCAATCAACGGGTTATATTTAAATGATAATAATAAACTAACAACACATTTTATTAAGCAATATTAAACTTTATAATAAATCGATATATCTACCAGCTTTCATATATCAGTATCAGCACAAATTAATTATAAACACTGAATAATATACATACGATATCATTTTTCGAAGCGGGTCCAATTCTATTTGGTCGATGGTTATGTAGATATCTCAACATTATCAAAACCAAAGAGTCCACAATATCCACAATCATAACATATTAAATATAAAATATTTGCAAAAATATTCCACAGTTAAGGTTGAAAAATATGGTAATCACTGAGCTTCGTTATAAGTGCGAGTACACTATACACATGAATCACAAGGAAAATATTGTTTAAAACTAATTGTCAATTTATAGCAAGCCAGTGTACCAGTTTATTTAATTTTCGTACTGTATATAACTGAATAACAAATGTTAAACCGATAGTGCGTAATGGTTGTGGCCCATTACAAATCATTAAACCTCGTTAACGATGAAGATAACAAATCAGTCAAATTAGAAATAGCCGCTTGAGGCTAACAAACTTAACAAATGTAGGATCCGGATATTTTTAAAGTCATATAAAAATTAACACAAAAAGTTAATAGTAAACTTATGTAAATATAAGTTTTTTTTAGATAAATATATTAATACATCATAAAAATATATATTACGCGCGCACTGAAATCACAAGAATATCCTCAGCTATGATAAAATTTTATTACAAGATTTCAACTCAATACTTTAAGCAACGTACACTAACTACGTACACTTCGAAATATAGGTACATGTCAAAAATCACTCTGTAAATATAAAATATAAACAGTTCTGTTGAAGATAAACAAATAGCTGAATATCTCCACAAGCCGCTTAGAAAGATGTATAAAAATAATGTATTAAAACACTAATATAATATGTATGTTGTTTAAAAATCCCTAAGGTCTAGTACATCGTAAAAATATAACAAGCATTTGTCATAATAAATTCGAAGTATTTTCGTGAGTAATCGTGAGCCATGACGTAAAATTCGTAAGATATTCTAATTATTTTCTGTAATTATGCATTTCTGTTAATTATTACACGGGGGCACCAATTAGATAACGATATTTTAAGCATTAACTAATTCTCCTTGTTAAATATTACATATTTTACTTCAGAAACTATAACAAAAAGAATTATTATTATCACTGATAAAATCGAAATTTTCAGATTAAATATATATATGAAAACTTACCAGAAGGTTTCTCTATCGTATATTGTTTTTTTTCTCAGACATTACCCGAAGCATAACACATAAATATGCATTCTTACAACGTATCCATCGAACCGAGAAAAGTGTTGTTCACAATTTTATCTTATCAAAACTTCTTATCGTTTAAACTAAGTTGTAAGGCGATAAGAAATAGTAGTATGGAAGACAATGTCATAAAATATAACCAACATTGTTCGTTATCAAAAATATTTTACAAACATAAATAATCCATTAGATAACAAAAATATTAATTTTGAAAATTAAACCTTTGTTAGAGTTGTGTAGAAAGAAATCTATTTTAAAATGTATCTTATAATCAAATAATATGTTTTATTTCTAATTAATATATTTCATAAATAAAACGTGAATGTAGCACATAAGTTAATAATTATTTGTTTAAAAAAAGAATGACTATTTTTTTTATTACTAAATTATCTTATTTTAATTGTATTCAAAAAGTAGTTTTCTAACAAAATAATCTTAATAAAAAGAATAATGTTTAACATAGGTTACGGGTAACTGGAACTCACTATAGACGCATAAAATATTACCTTAATTTCTCCCTGTCCCTCAGCACAACAAGCTTGTAGGTCTTTTAATAATAGTTGGTATTTAGTAATCCTTTGTACTGGCTTAATGAGATAAGCTGCTAACGGATGCTCCAGTTTCTTCTTTCGTTGAACTCTATTGAAAAAAAAATATTGCTTATAATTCATAATAATTAAAGAAATTCAGTTCCAAATAGAACTACCTAGTTTTGGATACAATGAATATAAATTAAGTTTGTGAGAAATAAAATGTGATTACTCAAGTTTGTTGCCATTATCAAAGATAAAACTAAACTAACTTGAGTGAGGGAAAACGTAAAAAAAAAATATTATTATTATTTAAATTATTGAGTTAGAAGCATTACACTGACATATATTTCCATTATTATTATTTGTTGTGTTATATAGTCATTTTTAAACGACTCCATTTGTTATTATTAAAATAAAAAAAAACAATGGTTCCTATAATATAAAGAAAGCTTCACGCTGTATCCTGCACACAGCAGGATAGGCAGAGGGAACCTAGTGTTAAG
>DWAO01005181.1:0-12015 GCA_018230605.1 Heliconius congener
ACGACACCACCAGTACCAGGATGATCCTATTCTAGGCCGGGATCACACGGCACGGTTCATACACTCCGTACCCCACGCGCTGATTAATTTTCAACTTGTTATCAAAGCAATAAAAAACGATTCCCCCGAATAGGTATCGAAGCAAAAGCCGAATAGGTATTGAAGCAAAGCCGTCTTATATAGACAGACCCTGTACATGATGGCATATTTTTATAAAAAAAAAGTGACCTATTACTTTACCTCAACCACCAATATCTAAAATGTGCAACGGCTCTATCTATGAGCGAGTTTTCGAGTCTTTCAGCGTTCAAAAACCTTCTTAACTGATTAACTCCGTGCTGAAATAGCGTATTCCTTCTAGTGTTCAGCACTAACAATGTTAGTGAATAGCACATTACGTACCTACAAATAACAAACTCTAACTTATAAACCTCCACGTTAATATTTTTTTTCAGATTCACGCTGTATCCCGCATACTGTGATTTATCAATGGGTTCTTTTTTGGCTTTACGTTGTATGCTGTATAGCAGTATAGGCAGAGGGAACGGAGGAATTTAGTGGTAAGATATTTTGGTTCCCGATTTTACGCGGAATTCTCGTGCCATTCATTGCGTGTTGATTGGCGGAACTCAACGCCGCGCTTTGCCTCGACACCAGAGCGACGAAATGAAAACATGAATCAAATAAATATCACAAATAAATAAATAAAACATAATTTAACATTTACAAAGATTATTATAAAATATAAATTAACAATATAATAAATAATAGCAACAACGACAATAAAAATGGTAACATAAATTCAATAAAGAAAGGCCACCACTTCAATATAAGCATTTAAAATAAATAGCAAAACAGCAATTCATTCGATTGCCATTCCGATCGCCAGCAAATATTGGCAACGTGATATATATTCTTGTACATACACACCGGTACCTACATACATACATATTGCTCTGAAATGGCTTACCAAAACATAAATCCTAGTATTAGAAGCGTAAATCCAACGCCAAGATGTTTTCGATTTATCTGAAACTTGCCCAGGTTAAATCTCATAAAACCGCTCTGGGCCAGATTAAGACTCTCCGCGTAAACCTAAGAGGTATAGTGTAAAAGTTGAAAACATCGCTTAAGAGGGTTAAACTTTTGGGTCCTTAAAAAGATGTTCTCAAAATACTTATAGTCTTATAGCAGTTGTATAATATAATATCATAATTTTTTATGATTACAACTTTGGTTGTTGAAAATGTTTTTACAAATATTGAAAGTAAATTGGTAGTTATATTTTAAAAATAATAACATATAATACAGTGTTTTAGGCGTCTCTACTTTAAATCTACCTGATATTTTCTAAATAGATAAAAAAATAAATTAAATATTTTGGCATATATCAATTACCATATCTTACCATATGCAACTCATGGATAGTAGGTTTTTCATTTAAAGGTAAGTAAGTAGGCAGCCAGCAGTTGTCACGACGAGACATGCCCAGAAGTTGACCAGAGTACCCCCAATCAAACTCAATACATTTATAAACAAAATAATGACTTGAGCCGAGCAACGCTAGCACGGATACCACTTGCCATTTTAAAATCTAAAATAAAAGAATGAAAAAGAAATCATAAATATTAGTTATTTATTTATGAACTACTATTTTTTTTTATTTTTTACCGACGTCTGTAAAAGGGGGAGTAATTTTAATATTTTTCCTCAGAACTTTTGACTGAGTGAACCGATTTTGATAATTCTATTTTTATTTGAAAGCTGGTGCTTCCCGTGTTGTTTAATTTTTTTTTGACCTTGTGCAACATATGGACGAATAACTCAATATTACGGCAACCCATTTTGATTATTTTTTTTATATTGAAAGGGATACAAACATTTGTTTGATGAGAGTTTCGTTTTGTTCTGATTATGGGATCCTGTTGACGTCGGTTTTTTTTAAATTATATTTTTTCAACTGTATACTCTATCCCATATATAGCAGACAGATGGAATCTAAGGAACTAATGTTAAGACACTTCATTCCCGTTAAGACACTTCCGTTCCCCACTCTTCTCTTATTTCTCGAGACATTGCGTGTTGAGCGGTGGAACTCAACGCTGCGTTTTGATCGTTACCAGAGCACATATTAAGTTTTTTATTCCCCGAGTAGGAATTGAACTCACAGCCATAGCGTTTACAGTCACACGCTTGTGCGCTTTTTAGGTAGAATTTTCATTATTTTATTTTTTTTGGTAGAAAATATAGTATTATAATAAAATAAACTCCCTACTGCTTACCATTATAAACGAAAAATTAGTATTGGGCATATCAGCAAGATAATTGAAATATCCAGTCAATAAATACAAGTGAGCGAATTTACTTATAGTTGTGATCAGCATTCCATCATTTTCGTTTATTGTTGTAGTCATTAAAGCATTATAAATGTGATAAATGGGAATACAGCCGATTACATCGAAAATGAAGCCACGACTCAAATAATGTGGTATGCTCTTCCGTAAGCTCGTTATCAGTAAGCCACGTTGATCGTAATAGCCCATCTGCAATTTAGTAGAACTTTGAAGGTAAGGCTTAACATATAATACTATATTAATATTTGGAGGTACTAGTAACTTTGGGTACAGGCTGTGTTGGCGCAGTTGTAGCCGCAACTTAAGACTTTAAGCGTGACGTTTGTGTGTTAATTTGCCACTCGAGGGAATGAATTATTCCATTTTTTGCTCTGGTAACAAGTCACAGCACGGCATTAAACCCCACCACTCAACACGCAAAATCTTGAGAATTGAGCAGTTGCATAGTAAACTGACTGAATTAAGTCACAACTTTAGCCTCAGAACTCAATTTTACAGAAAAAATACAATTACACAATTATAAAAGACTAATTAAATAGAATGTGATGTATAGGTAATGTTTGTCAAAAGTTCAAAGTTCAAAGGTCGATAAATAAAAAAACTAACAAATAATTTAAATATTATATCGGCAACGGCAATAAGATCACATATTTCTCCTATCACTATAAACATCCATCTTGAATTAGCGCCACTACCACCTTAAAAAAAAGGACTATTTTCAATAAATAATATAAAACATACAATTCGCCCGCTTGTACTTAGTAGTAGTTACTTAGTCACTGTTATGAAATATCAAATGGACTCCGTCATTAAAAATTCAAATATATAGAAGAACATTATATGTAAGATAAATAATTTCCACGCATACCTTGTATTGCACTCGTTGATATTGAAATGACAACTACAATCGCTCGAATCAACATCCAGCATTCCATAAAACTGCAAAAAAAGAAATATTTGAACAAGCACCATATGCCTCTTGTAAAAAAACATTAATACAAAAAAATAAGTTCGAGTGAAAGGAAGAAGGGCTCTATGTTTTTCCTAGAGCTTCACGACAGCAAAAGAAGATCTCTAGTCACCTCGAATATGAAATCAAATTTTAATTTTACAGAACAAGAGGATTCGATTGTGTTTTATATATAAGCGAAAAATGATTTAAATCTGTCTTGGAGCTAAAACTATAAATACGTTTATTTTATAATTAGGTAACATTACGTATATATCGATACTTATAAACATATTTAGAATATATGTTCTTTTATTGACAGTACTAACCGCGACACTGGGTCTATGCAAGCGCTGACAGTTTTTACTTTTTGTTCGTTGTTAGATTCAGTAGTTAAGGTTTGTATAGGTACAACAGTTTTTCTAGCGTGAAAAATGTGATCACGTAACTTTTTTTTATACTGCAATATTAAATGACATGTTACAATGTTATAAAATGATACAAAATACATAGTTTAGTATTCCGTTGTATTGTAAATAATTTTACAAAAATATACATATTACATTTTGATGTTTATCCATATAATCGTGAACCAACAGATCAAGAGCAGGAGAAAATTCCTCAACACAGTCCTGAATAAGTTCCCATTCGTGTGGATAACTCTTAATAACATCGTGAAATTCATGCATTTTTAAGTATAAAATCTAAAACAAACAATTAGTTAATTTAGTAAGAATCATTATAATTCTTTCATATCGTTTTAAACTATAATTTTTTTTTTTTTTGATTCATTATTGTACTTTTTAAAAAACATCGTTTGCATACTATTTTTTTGTGCATTAAGTATTTTTATTATTATTTCTTTATGCGCGTTATTTCAATAAATTCAAATGAGCGACAACCAACAATCAATCTCAAAAAATTTTAAATAAAAAATTGAATAATAGGAACCTTACACGTTTACCCGAAATCAATATACATAATATGCCGTATATTAAACTATTTTGAATCTAGAGTAATTTAATACTATCTGTCTGTGTCCATTTATACTTCTAAATTCTATTTTCAAACTATATTTCCGTAAGTAATTGTTATAAAAACAAAATTTTGCACAGATAAGGTAGATTAGTCCCTCTTAAGATTTCAAAGTAGGCTTAGTAAAAGATATCATTCGGTTCTTGACTTTTTCTACAAGCAAAACCATAACGAAGTTTAAGGTCTAACTAGATTTATTTTGAGTGTTAAACGATGCACGTCATACTGATTACGATATTGATAATGATAGCTATAATAAAATGTTGCCTTGAACGGTAAAGGAAATCAGGATTACAACTGTTTTGTATTCAAAACTAGTATTATTAGACTACATCTATATATTATTATGATTCCTTTTATTGCACTATAATAACGAATCTACTAATTTATTTTCATATTTTTTTGAGATTTATTATGATTTCATTGCGAATCGGGCTCGCCCACCGAGGGTTACGTACAAAAACTGGAGGTCTCGAGCATTTTCTGAAATTCAAGCTTAGCTTAGCCACAGCCCTTTCGTTCTTCTGAAACCCCACTTAAACTAGCGGCTTTAATATCAAATATTGCCCCTTTTTAAGGCTCTTATTTGCTAGGATTTAACCACAAATGTATAGGTTCCAGATTTTTTCCTGAACTAATACTACCTGTAGATGCTAGCTGCCAAATTTGATTATTGTAATAGCGATATTTTTTTAAGTAACATTTTTTTTGAATTTTTTTTTTAGAAAATTATGGGCCACCATACATCTGAGTTTTTAATTTCAAAGCAATATCTCCAAGCGGGTCTGAGATAAAGGCTCTTGACAGACATAAAGCTGTATTCAAGACAGATGGACAACAAAGTGATCTTAAAAGGGTTTCTTTTTTCATTAAAATGAATCGAAACAAAAAACTCTACATACCTCACACTCAGTGCACGCTGTAATAGTCCTAAGCGACACGGTTCTAAAGAAGATTCCAAAAGATGTGATTAATTCACCAGGGTGGTAAATTTTCTTTATCAACTCTCCTTTTTCATTGGGACTTTCACATGTCACTGAGCCCTTCATGAAAAACAGGGTAGTTTGTACTCACATATATATAATCTAGGTAGGTATTTTTTCTTATTTAAGTGATCTAAATGAATCTTATTAATTTACTTAAGCTATAACTAAGAATCTTTATCACCTGTACTATCCAAGACACGTTATTACTAACAATTCCGAAAAGAATAATGGTAGAATCTTTAGGTAATATCAAGAATTTTCCTCTGTAAGCTAGTTCCCTTACTAGAGCTGGATCAGCAGATACAAACGCCTTCGACTCCCGTATGATTCTCTCCGCTACTTGCCCGTGAACTTTCCAATAAACATCGTAAGGCTCATTTTTTAGCAAATTCGGGTGCATCACGTCCATACCATTGTAATATTTCCAATGACATACTAAATATCTATTTAAACGCTTTAGCAAATCCGGATGAATTTTGTGGTGTGTATAATGATTCTTGATATTGGATACGAAGTATTGATAATTGCATAGTTCGCGGTATCTTAAGTATAAAGACGCAACCAATCTGCTTTTACAATAGACGTAAACTATAAAGCCAATATAGCTTATAAAAATTGCTGTGTAAATATCTAATAAAGTCGAGGGAAGGTATTCATAGAAGATGTACTCTAAAATCCAAGCCAGCACGACGAAGATAGGATGAACTCCTTCAAAATTGCACTTATCATCGGATTGATCCTTCTTACAAAATACTTCCCCAAAAAAGTAGCTAGTTGTCAATTTGCGTTCACCACGGTCAATCATAAAAAGAAAATAGCTAGTGATATATGCGAAACCGAAATGTAACAATGCAATTTTATAGCAAATATCGTATAAAGGATCCTTATGAATTTCCCATTTCGTGAAAAGAACGTAAATTTTAATTAAGCGGTTAAATTGACATGCGGCGTAGTATTGTGGAACTCCCACGATCAAAGCCACATTCTCAATCCAGACCGTTGAAAGAACGTCTAAAGTAAATTTTATACTTTTGCATCTAGTAAACATAACTGCTGCGAAATCGTCTGTTTCATTTTCATCCTTTACAACAGAAGTAAGTAAAGAAACGCATATATCAAGTATATAAATTAAGTCTGCCCAAAATTGGAAAAATATGAACCATTTCGGCATTGAATGTCTCGTTATATATGGAGGATATAACAATAATACACAAAATACAGTGACAATGACAATATTTCTCCAAATCCTTCCCAATATAGAATCCGGCACAAATATCCAGGGAAATTCGACGTTAGCAAATAGTGATTTCATCTGTAACTGTATGTCGCTGCAAAGTACTAATTGGCCAATATATTTAGGACAATGATAAGCCGTTTCTTCTGCTGGCAATTCGCATTTTTCCGACTCTTTTTTACACGACCTTTTCTTCCAATTAGTTACTGCCTCAGAAATTTCCCACCATCGTTTTTTAATCCATGCAATGCCTGTTATGAAATATTTATGCTATAACTATGTAAATATACAGCTATGTAACATGACAATTATGTTGAATTTACTAAAATATAAACATTATATTACTTTCTTGATGAAAAAAACAATCAAAAGGAGATATAATAGTGCAGTGCAGGGCAGTAATCAATATTTTAACAATTTACTTTTGCAATAATTATAATAAATATTTTTAACCTAAATTAAGAAATAACATGTCTAAATATTGCCTACCTTCGTCTTCAGTTCTGTCCAAGCCTCGGACCAGTTGCTTACAAGAATATAAAGTACGAGCATGCTTAATCCGATCCTTGGCATGATTCATAATATTGCGCCGATCTTGAGGATACTTGTGTAGTGAATGCAAAATATCTGTACGAGGAATATATAATACTTCACAATAAGTGAGACATTTTACTATTACCTTTCTCTTATAAGGTACGTAGAAACTAATATCTCCAAAAATGGTACCACTAGAAACAGATATTAAAGGCGTGGCACCGTCATCTGATGAGATCAGCTGAACTATACCAGATTTGATGTAATATAAGTATGAATGACAACGTGGTCCAGCGAAGAATTTTTCTCCAGGTAATTTATAATCCATTCGTATATATTCACAGAGCCAACGCTTGAAGGGCGATGACGTTTTCCTAAATGTGGGGCTATGGTAAAATACCGCCCATACGAGGTCAATCTTAATATCTATTCGTAAATATCTCGGCAATTCTGATATTACTTCCGGTATCCAAGTTATTCCCTTACGTTTTTTCCACATCAGAGCGTAAAATTCTTTTACTTCTAAATGTGTTTTTGAATTGGGATTCCGTCTTTCTGTTTCTTCTATGACTCGGTGTACTTGAGGGTAGTATTGGCATATTCTTCGAAAATTTAGTAGAGCTTCCGCTACCATTTTTGGGAATACAATAAATGTCAGTAAAAGATTTCCAGCAATCATTAATATGCTGATAACTACAAATTCTGCTAGTGTTGTCGGTTTTATTTCATCGAATTGTTTATTAACAATGTAGGATACGACAATAGTAGTCGCATAAACGTATGTACTATAATTTTTATCAGTTTCATTCAGCTGAAAATTATATATAGTATATTATTTATTATTAGTTATTTAAATAACATTATTTGCCTCCATAACTCAGAATGGGTAACAGAAATGTATATAGAAAAAGAAATTAGGAATTTAAGTGCATTACTACTGAGAATGCGATCGATCTTGACATACCAAAAACGTGAAAACGGTATCTCAAGGATCTCGGATCTCGGAGCAGAGAGCGGTTTATAAATACCTGCCTATGTTTCCTCCGCTTACCTTTATATGCGTGATACAACGGTAACTTACAAAAATATCCACGTGGAGCCAAAAAAAACTTACTTTATGAAGCACATGAACTCTCCAATCAAACTGAGGGTTGTCCTTACAATTCGAGCATAGACCGTTAGCAGTAAGTAACAACCAGAAACAAGTAACACAATTCACGATAATAACTAACATCGTGGTGAGGCCGAGGACGATCTGAACTAATTTGTGTGTTGTTATCAAAGAAAAATAATCGCCCACTCTGTAAATACTGGGATAGTTCAACATAATAAGTTATTAGACATCTTGTTATTTCATCATATATAAAGAGAACGGTCACTCTTTTTTTCATTATTTTTAACCTGCCTCAAAAGGAAAAATACAGAACCCTTATAGGATCACTTTTTTGTCCGTCTGTCCGTCAGTCAAGAGCATTTACCTCTTGGTATTAATTTCAAATCGCAACATCAAGATGTTACGATTTGAAATTAATACCAAATATTTAGGTCTGTGATCCTTTGGAGGACAGAAATAATCAAGATACTAAGTCATCGTAATCAAAAGATACAAACGTTAATGCACTTGCTGCATTTTGTATGAAATATACCGCGTATTAAAACATATAAAACAAAATCCAGAAAATTAAAAATTGTAGTATGTATTTTATAGAAAAAAAAGTCTAAAATTGTACATTTCATACAAAATGAGTGCATACGTCCCTAAATTAGTAATTCCCTTTGACATCTTGAAATTGGTTCCTATTGGAGTCCTATTCAATTTTAACCGATATTTTATTTTCCAGCTTCACAGCACTTTCTGCCGCAATTTAATTTAAATTTCATTTTAATGGTTCTTGAACCGCCTTTTCTTCTAGACATAATTATATAAAACTATCTTTAACTAACTTATCTGTAGTGCAAAATTCAATATACATCACAAAATTACATCACTTTAAGATTTTTTTTTTTACATTTTTGTTTGTTTTTTCTTTTTATTGATATACGCAATATACGCGTAACATATATATAAACAGTAGAGAAAGACTAGCGGCACTATAAAAGCGAAGTGCTCAATAACCTGCAAATACTCTGTCTGTCGTTATATTCCTACAACGACAGGGACAACACGAGAATGTGTTGTAAAGAAAGCTTTTATCTCGTATACATATTTAATTTACATTTCTTCTTTAAGCCGAGTGTTTGGGAAATTTTATACACTTTAAAATAACTTTGCAATCATTCCGCGTACAGGATTACACAGCGAATTTAAAAACGTTATAAATAATTTTAAAAGATTTTATTAGCCTTTCAAAGTTTTTGAATCAAAGTAAATTTTGAAATAATACTTTATTCTCAAAAACGTTTATTTTCAAAAAAGCAGAAATACTCAATAAAAAGAAAAAGATCAAATAATAAATTGAATATAAATTCGTCGCATATAAATTTTACGAGATGAAATGCCATATACGAAGTAAACTATATTGAATATATTTATTATATTAATTATTTTTTTCATATTATGAATTTGATAGGATTTGATAAAAAATGTTAACGAAACATTTAATTATAATAAAACTTACATGACAACCTCACTAAAGGCGAAAAAATTTGAACTGAAAGTAGTTTGTGGACATACATCATCGGACATGATTCTATAAAACGGTATTAGAGATATAATATCGAGCATTAATAGACATGCCGGCTTCGGTAAGAACTCTCGTCTCATAGCTTCGTCAGTGATCTGCCTGTCGAATAACATTACATACATTTTTATAGGTTGATTAGAAAGCTGAACGATGTATATAATGATAACTAAATTTTATATGGGTATTCCCCTTAATACTTATATCTACATAAAAGATAATAACTGTATTAGCAGCGTAATTAAAACCTTCTAAATGAAAATGAGAACTTACAATACAAATAAAGAACAAAATAAAAATATATAAGTATTTTATAGAAAATAATAATTACAAAGAAGATTGAAAATTGTGGGCCCAAATATTGAGGTATGGTCTAAAAAAATTACATTTTAAAAATTTTTGAATAACGAAAATCGACTCAATTGTCAATCTGGAATCGGAGAAAAATGAGAAAAATAGTTTTAGATCCTTATTCGATATAAATAATCCAGTACGATACAAAGAAAATAAAATATTTGTTAATTTTAATTAAATCTAAATATTTTTACGCAAAAAAGCATATTTACGCAAAAAGTCAATCAATATTATAATAAAACTGAAAAAACAAAAAGAAATCCATTTCCAATAGATTTAAATCATTCATATTTAAAATAACATGTGACAGCAGAATGACACACACTTGACACCTTATCTAATAATTTTTGCATTTTTTGTTTTACTCGTTTCATTTGTTTCGATGCGGTTTAAATACTTTCCCGTTTGTTTTCTACTTTGTACGACCGCCACGCTATGGATCCATGTGTGAATTGTGTAGCCTCACTTTTACCAAATGTCTAATAACTCAGCTCTCAGATTGCCAAAACTGACAGAATTTTCAAGGAGGAAATGATGTACCTGAATCTATTGAACATTAAATATCATTTTCGTCTCTTTACATTTTGAGCCAAAGAATATATACAATCGTCTCAGCCTAATATATAATTGTAATACATGTCATACAGCATGAAGAAAAAAATCCGAAATATAGAAATTTATATTCATATTACAGAAAAAAAGCCTCTATAAACTTATAATTGCAGTTCATTTCATACATTTCATACATGGGTGCTTACTCCGACAAACTTAAGTTTGTCAACCTTTACAAATTATACTACCCGTTAACTTGCAAATGAAACTTGTTAAAGTGAAATTGGTACGGAACTCATGTATGGGTCTGCCTTTGTCAGTTTTTTTTTTCAAATGAATTAAATAAAATAAAACAATATTTTATTTAATTCAATCGTCCTCATTCTACATATTTTTAGACTTTGAATAAGAAACAGTAAAAAAACCATAGAAATATAAGTAGAGTACAGTTTTTCGAATATTAAATTAATATTAGTGAGTCAGTTATACCTGTGAAGCATGTGAAGAAACGTGTCGATACCATATATGGGGTCACAGCAATACAAATACAGAAATTTTATGAAATTCCAACCAGGCACGTCCATGACATCCCAGCAATGGATAATAGGAAATACTGACTGGATAGGACCCTGAAATTTTAGTTGAAATTTAAAAAACCAAAAAGCCTCTCGAGGCTTCGTTGCATAGCATGTGATGGCTGTGGGTTCGATTTCTCCTCGAGGAAATGAAATATTTAGATATATATTCCATCGCTCAACACACCATGTGTAGAAAAGACAGCTAAAAGTGAAGGACTTCGAACATTTCTTAACACTAGGTTCCCTATTATGTAAATAGCTCACAGCGTAAACGTACCAAAAAATCTTTAAGAAATTGTACTTAATAAGGAAATATTTAAAAAAAAACAGATAACATGCGCGGAATTTGAACGCAATACTTTTGCGAGACTAAATATTAAACACGCTCTACCATACAATAATAACATTTTTCAATTCAATTCTAAACTTAATATAAAATTAATAATAAATTTTTCTATTAGAACAGTAGCCATTATGCTAAAGCTCATGACAAGACAACTTAACACGTTTAATTTATGTAATGGCGGTGTAATATGCGGCAAATAATCTAGCAGATTGCAAGAATAATAAAACGGCGGGTTAAAAGCGATGGAGAACGTTTATTACTCGCTTAAATGAAAAGACTTTTTCACTTTCATTCACTTTCGTGAAAACTATTGACAATAATTGTACTAGAATATTTATAATTTTATCATGATGGATGATGTTGAGGCCGGTCGTGGCGCAGCGGCACAAAGTGTGACTGTAAACCGACTGGT
>DWAO01005182.1:0-12015 GCA_018230605.1 Heliconius congener
CGGCAGAAAGTGGGGAACGGAGTGTCTAAAACACTAGGTTCCCTCTGCCTACCCTACGGTGTGCGGGATACAGCGTGAAGCTGATTTTTTTTTTTTTCGTTGTACCTATTTTTCGGTATATCTTTAGTGAAACTTACATATAATTTATGCTTCGTTTAAATTAAATTTTAAAATGATAAGCAGCAAGTATATTTAAAGCACGAATGACTTTATATTTAAAGTGACATTTAATCAAGTATTAAGTGTTATCTACGTACTAAATAAGTATACTCTGTAATCTGTAAATCGGATCAACATTCAAGTCCAAATATAAAACTACTAAGTCAATAATTAAATTCTTTCAAATATTTAAAAATAAATTTAAGACAAACCACTACGGAAGCTAGCATAACTAAAGTAAATTGAAAGCGAATCTAAAATCTTACAAATTCCATTTCTTAGATTAGGAAGCTTCACCATATTGGTATTTTACTTTTAACTACTTCCACACATGCACTGACGCTGTAAACCAATAAACTGTTCAAATGTGTGAGTTTCCGTGTTTCGCATTCCTATACGTACCAAATATGCAGGGGAAACATGTGAAAGTAATAGTAGCCTTATTTTTTAGATATTAAAACTCACTTTGCCTTGTGTATTTCCTTGGAAATATAACAAATTAGAGTGGAGTGGTTTCGTATCGATTAGTTGTGGCTCGCATTCGATTTAACCGCTTCTATTTACTCTGTTCCCTATTTATAGCTCAAAGTATGTGACTCCATACCTGTATTGGCTCGATCGCGATAATTTTTAGTTTAAGTAAATTATATACTGACTAAAATTCTATATAGAATATAAACATTAAAAAAAATGTTGATTGACAAATTGATCACCAAAAAGT
This sequence comes from Heliconius congener, assembly GCA_018230605.1. Lineage (NCBI taxonomy): Eukaryota > Metazoa > Arthropoda > Insecta > Lepidoptera > Nymphalidae > Heliconius > Heliconius congener. The sequence continues at coordinate 881 of DWAO01005182.1, forward strand.
ATTTAGAAAATAGCTAATAAACATCTTATCAAATTCATGTAGAAAATAAAACCAAAAACAAATACGATTAATTGATAATGAATTATTTTTTAAAAGAATATAGTAACATTTTAAACCAAAAACAAAAATGTATAATAAAAAGTTGTATCAATCGAATAGAAATTTTAATGTGACGCGACGGGAGGAAAATGTGAGCTGAGTCAATTGGCTGAAGCTGTGAAGGATATTCAAGAGGAGGCCTTAAATATCGCTATGTTAATTTCTTATAAGCATTTTGAATTTAATTATGACCCTAATTGTTCAAATAACAACTAAGAAATACAACTATTTTCTTTTATCTACCTATATTAAAAATCTTCTTTGAAAAACATTACAATAATTTATTTTGCAAAAAAATATCATATATTTGTCTCCAAAACGTAGCATTGCGCAAAAAAAATATTATTTTTTTAACTTTGAAAGGGATGTTGTGATTTTATGACATTTTAAGCACTCGCAACCAAGTTTATCAGGTGAGAAATGTCGCGCGTTGCACGACGCGTGCCAACAACTTTAGTGTCCATAAATGGGGGCAGTTAAAGCCCATCTTTCTTTTTAACGACGCACGAGGATTGTTTATAGTGTAAAAAGTCACTGTTGAGTCGTTCAGAGACGGCAAGCCAAACCACTAGAGACATTTACTGGTATTACAGTAAGTTATATTTCAAATTTCACCGGAGGAACCAAATTTAGTCTTGTAAATAAATTTTACTTAATTTACGTTTCGTATTAAATTGTATTTCTCTTTGAGTTTATTTGGTTCGCAAGATAACAGGGGACGCTGGCCATTATTTAACGTTTGCAAATATTAAAAGAATTAATAAACATATTTTTGTAATTAAAATTGTAAGTACCAGTAACAGTAAATACACTTTATCTTAACTTTATATGCGCTGTGATAACAGCCAAGATTTTTATATATCTATATAGTTTTTTATTAATTATGCAGTTATTTTATAATCTGTTTACACTCACAATTTATAACCAAGTTTGCTCTAAAAGTATCTAAAAAAAGATTACCAGGAAAACACCAATCTAAAAGGCAATCAGAAACTGCTTTATATTTAAGTTTATTTTTTAATTTTTTTCATGTCTGAATCAGATAAAACGTTTTTCTTACTTTAATTTGGCGAAATAACGTAAAATTCTGCGACGCTCCATATGTTATTAGATCAGTTCATAAAATCACTGAGTGATAGTCTCTAAATATGTACTATAGAACAATTGGCTATCGCGAGTCGGATAGCGTACGAGACAATGGAATACGCCTACATAATTCTAGCCCTATATGTGCTTTAGCTACTAACTAATCGAGACTTAGGCCTCGAGACAGCACATACCAATATAAACAAGTATTGATTTTACCATCCATCGATAATTTAATGACATGAAGGCTCGTATTCCATGAAAAACACGGAAGGGCCCCGATGGAATTTTGATAAGGAGACTTTTATTCCCGACGACGTTCGTTCCATGGAAACGCAACATTGTAAAGGCTCTTCAAAACAGATGCCTCGCAAAATGTATTCCTTTGAACGATAATTAAATATTTTAATATATTCCCTTCATCCGCTTCGAGCGAGTGTGTAATGTTAAATTTCTGTTTCAGTCTTAGTATGCATCTATAATGGTAACGTCTAAACCTATATTATTGTAATTTTATTATAAAATTTCTATCGTAAAAAAAACAACATTCGATTTTAAAATATATTTACAGTATATTGTATGGGTTACCGGCAATATATGTATAAAAGGTAAAAGAAAACATGAGATAAACATTTACAAAAACATCAAAAATTAGTTTAATATTGAAACTAAATAGCACATACGACATTATCTCGGTCATTAGGTCGGGAAACACCTAAGTTGACTACCAAAAAACAGCAACGACCAATTAAAAAATCATAAAACAGATTCCCACAATAATTTTATTTGAAATTCATGTGAGTTGGGCTCGTTATAGTATCTATTAAAGGATGATAAACTTGACTTGTGCCGAACGTAAAAACCACTTTTGTTAGCATTTTATGACAACAATTACGATCAATAAAAGTTTGTACCGATTATTCTTCTTAGCAATTTTAGTGGTCGTGCTGTCATCAGCCCGCGCTTTAGTATGGCGGCTTGTATCGACGAAACACGACTTTTTACTTTACAACTGTGGTTTATAGATTCAAAATTCCAATTTCCGTACAATGGAAAGGCAACGGGATGTTTGTTCTAAAAGTGGATTGTGATTCCGCGTTCCTCTTATCGCCTTGACATTGTCCGCTAGGTTATTTAGAAATCGTCACATGTTGTTTATTTTTTTATGATAGATAAATATTACGAAATAAAACAGAACTACTTTTTTACGAATGGATCCGTAATAGATTATATTTCTGAGTAACATTTTTTGTTTAAGTATGATACACGACGCAATGCAATACATAGGTACTGTCCAGAATAAATTTGGTTTCCATTGCATTGATACGTTTATTATTATTTGAATATAACTTGTGTCCGTCTGGGACACTATTATGTATGGAGGGACTTTTATATTTTAAACACAAATTTATATTCCAATGTAATCTAACGCAACGTAAAAATTCAGTCAGTTACAGGACTATAAATATTAAATAATGTGAGTAACAAAGAGATAACATAACAGGAAAGGGCTGCTACAAAACGCTAATGGGGTTGTTTTCAGGGTTTCTGGCATGTCAAAATTTCGCGTAGAATGCACCCAATTTACTGAATGAGGTAGGGTACAATTTGCGTGGATGGTTCTTATCAGTGCAACCCATCGCACCCCTATCGTACTGCCTACAAAACAAACAGACGAAGCGATATTCTATATATTTAGATTTTTATACGTTATATATAAGATATGTACCTAATATATTAATATAAAGATAAAATCTCCACCAGAAATATTTTAAAGATTATGCTTGTTCATATATTGTAGATAACATAATCCTTAGAAGATCTTTTGAAATATATTGATACAACAAGCTAATATTTCCCTCTCAACTGATAACAATCATAAATTTTCTTACAATAAATTAGCATTAAATATTGCAAAAGTAAAATAAATTCTTCTATATCAATCTAATAAAGGAAAGAACGTAAAATATGAGAAAAAGCTTTTAAACGAAAAAAATGAAATAAACAGGTAACAAAGTGGAAATACATAGTTACTTTAACATCAATAGAAAATGGTCGCTCGTCCATCGATACTCACGCTAATGTAAGCAAGCCCACGTTTAAACAGGGGTTAACAGAAACCATGCATCTGTTTAAGACTAAAATATTATGCATTTCATTCGCAACCTGTCCGTCTGAGTCGACCGTCTACAAGAGCTACTTGTTATTCATTACACAATAATATGTTCCCTTTCAATGTAATAACCATATAAGGCTACCACTCTTTTGAGAATTGCGCTTAATTATAATTTTACTTTTAAAGCTGCTTTAATGTATAATAAATTTATTTCTGAAATTTTAATAGCGTAAGTTAATTTAACTTTTTATGTTACTATTATTTTCAATTATATATTTTTTTCCTTTACTTTCGAGATTATTATCTATTAGGTTTTAAATTGTGGAGTTGAGTAAAAACGTTTATTTTGGCGTTTGAATTTTCCAACGCTACAGTTTCGTATTCGAGCCGCGCTCCCTAGCTATATTTTGTATGACAGTCACCAGATCTTCCTTCTATCTACATATTAGATACATTACGTGGAGCAGTTACAAAATGAAGCAGCTTCTGTACAAGCAAATACACGGAAGGGTTAATTCTGTTATATTTTAGAGGCCATCTTAATTAAAGTTCATATTTAAACAATAATAAACTTAAATATTTCTTACTTTATGTAATTGTATTTATATATAGTAAGCAATCGCTACATATTTAATAACTGATAATGGATAATTCAGATAAAAATCAAATTATACCTACTCTTGACACTGAACGCGAAAAAATAATTATAATCTATATAAAATATTTTAAAATTTTATATAGTAAAGTTTTATAATAAAAATATTTTAAATTAAATATTTTTCCACTTTGAATTTGAACCCGAAGCTACAATCTATCTCTGACATAAAAAATCTCAACATTTATATACTTATCATAATACCTAATTCAGTAGCGAGAAGCGAATAATTTTTAGCTGGCACACTACAGACGAGGGCGAGTGTGCAAAACGTCGTTTCATAAGTAGGGTTGGGTCGACCCTTACAAGTGCGGTTGCATAACTTTATTTCTGGATTAACATAATTACAGGCCATTCTAAGGCTTAGGGTTCAACAGAGCACTTGTTCTCCGTAAAGTAATTAGTAATCACCAAATAACTCCACAGAGGACGCTCGTAATGTAATTAACACGATATTCGGAACACAACAACGGACAAACGTAGCTTGAAACGTTTTGTAATATAATGTTAATATCACTAACTAGCTTTGATAAATGTTGTGAATAAAATATTGTAAATACGTTTCGTTATTTATAATTGTTCTAAAATAAAATAATTTGATTTTTTAGTAGTTGTTAATTTGAAAACAACTGGTCTAACGGTGCTGCTTACCATCAGAATTAAAGCAAAATATGTGTTGAATCTATTACAAATAAAAGTGAATATATAGGTATATAAATCAGGATCGCATTTACATATGAAGTCATATATGTTGCAGTTTATAAATAGTAAAGATATTTTATACCATTCATATCAAATCTACTTGAGCATCTAAGATATTAAGTTTTATTTGTCTCTATTGTACTTTATAATTATATACGAATATAATATAATATTACGAAATTTAACAACTTTGTTGAGCTTACAGCTGGTATTTTGAGTATATAAATAATTGAAAGAATAATAAATTATCTCGTTACAGTATATTAAGAAAAATAAATTAGTAAATTAAATTTGGTATCGAACCCACAACCTATAGCTTTTACCGTCACACGCTGTAGCCCCTGAGCCACGATTGGCATCTAATATTGATTATTTTTAAACGTACGTGCTTTTATAATATAAAAATTTAAAAAAATATTAATAAAAAAAAACATATAATAATAAAAATAAAAAAACGATGAGCTAGAAATAAGCCGTAGGTATGAAAAGCCTAAGTTGGATCAATAAAATATTCCACTTATCTCCAACAACGTAGGCAGACCTTACGCTTATCTATGCTAAGTTTCAGTATTTAAGGTCAATTGAGGCCAGCTGTAGGACCGTAAATGTCAGACAAGGTTACTTCATACATACCTATTAGACGTCTGTAGATAGATATATAACAAAGGATTTGAGGATATAAGTCTAGTTTTGTACTGTGTCCCCTGAAGGGTAGATAATAGAAACTAAGTGTTAAGAAATTTCGAGATATTGCTTGTCGCGAGGCGGAACTCAACTCCGCGTCTTTGTCTTTATATTAGAGCGAGGAGGAAAGGAGCTTTAAGGAATCAAACTCACAACCGCCACGTTCACAGGCGTCCCAATACACACCACGGCGGCTCCTATGGATGGCGGCCAACTTTGATTTATAAAAATAGTTCTGTTAGAGTTAGATTTAAGAATACATAAATATAAGATATTACTTATACTCGATATATATATATAAAGTATCTATGTATTTTTCAAGCAATTATATTAACTAATTTTCACATTAATATAAATATTTCAGTTTCATACATTCAACAAGTTACGCAAAGCGAACCAAGTAGGTAGGTTCTTGTTGAGTGCTCTGTAAGTTTATAACAATTATTTAATTATATTATCGTAGACCGTATATTGTTGTCAGTTAATTTTTAAACCTTCAATGTAATACCTAATACCGCCATTTTTTTCTAATATCATATCATATATATTTACATTTCATAGTAGATATCTACAAAATAAATATATTAACATACGTATAGACTAAGCCATAATCAATTAATGACAGCCAAACAAATATAAAAACAGTATATAATAATTATACATTTTTTTCTATTAAATAAATTTATTGTTATATACAATACATTTAGATATGCCTTATATATTTGACGATGATCAACAAAAGGTTGATTTATATAAGAATACCAGCCCACGATCGAAGGCTCATCCTACGCACGCCCGGATATTTTACGACTAGCTTTTTAGTTCTTTCCAATTCTTCTCATAAACAAGGGATAACAACTTTCTACATTACGTACTTTTGCTTGTTGATAATACGAGGTATCTCGAAAGAAGTAATTACGATAAAATTATGGAAATTCTATAATGAATAATAATGTTCATTTTATTAATTTTCTCCTAAATGGCTTTTACCATCGCACAGAGCAATTAGTGGCCCTTTAAGGTAAGGTAAGGTAAAGATAGACTATTGAGGAGTCTCTCCATCTTATATTTTGCGTATAACTGAAAAGATCTTATTAGGCAACGTTATAAATAACGTCGTATTTTATACTTAATTTTTTTTTTAAATATTTATTTGAGGTTAATTTTATTTCGTAATTATTTTACAATTTTAAAATTAACGATAATCTGCAATTGTTTTGTAGAACTCACAGAACTGCCGCATACAATTTGCATATTTATAAAAATACAGATTTATAAAATCGGGGTGGTTTTAATAAAAGTTTATCGTAGATATAAGGCTTAAAATTAAAAGAAATACCCTCCATAATGGAAAAGAGGCATCAGGTGTCGCCAACTGATCCTTTGAAACGATATTATCTCGAACATATTTCTACATGGGGCCGTATACGGAACTGTCACTCCCTATTCTGAATAAATTACGCCTACATTGATATTTTAGGAATCACGATTGTAATTCAATGTTTTCTTTTTTCTGAATAAAAAAATAAATATATAAAATATTATAATAATCTAACAGGCCAGAGGGATCTTGAGGCCAATCGTAGCGCAGTGGCACAAGTATGTAACTGTAAATGCGTCAGATTGTGGGTTCGTATACCACTCGATGAAATGTAATATTAAATATTTTCAATTCCTCGCTCTGATAACGAGGTAAAACGCGGCGTTTAGTTTCGCCATTCAATCCTCTATGTCTCAATAGGTTCTCGGGCCTCTTTGCCTAATCTTCTATGTCCAGGATGCAGCGTAAAGCTATATTAATGTATATATACCTTATATTTTGGAGAACGTATAAAAAAATAATATTCTAAGTGTGAAATAGCACTTTAAAAACGTGAAAAATGTATAATAATTTTAGAAGCTCATTAGATTTTATTGTCATTAGACATTTGCGGCTGGCATTTACTTAAAAGTCAAGGTATTTAAATGTGAAAGTAACTTGTGGGTACCTATTGCAGTCTATTGTCTCGCGTGCAACCTGACAACACTATAAATTTCACACTTAATACACTTACGTGTCCCGTTTATACGTTTTCTAAAGTTCATTCAATGACAGTGTAAGATATATAGTAACAAGGGAAAACAAATATAAAATATGTTACAAAAAAAATTAAATCATTTTACAGAATTAAGTTATATTATATGCTGTAATTTACATTTTAAAAATACAAGTATATATATCTAACTATCTATATCGAACTATCTATATTGTAATATATATACATGTGTTTCAGATATTAATTTTGATGAATAGAAACTTAACGTTTAAACGATCCTATATAGTAAGCAGTACTGTAAGGTCAAAAAAATATTAAAAGTTTTGAATTTCTAATATATATATTTTTTTACCTAAATACGCATTAAAAGCAAATATTATATACAACGCCATTGCTATTTTCACATGGTAAAATTACATTGTATGTAAAAACAAACTATCATCAACCCAGTCCCAACAAAGGCGTCCCATATTGGAAGAATAGAAAATATATCCACATGAGTAATGATTCAACGCTTCGAAATTTCATTTTCAATTGTGCCTGACCTTTACCCTGGGGCTATGACCGGGCATCGAAGGGGGAAACGTCTAGACAGCCTTCATATACACATGTCGCTTTGGAGGCGAAATAACTTACACTCAACGTCTATTATGTGCGTAGAGATAAAATTATAGGATTACTCATAGAACATTAGGTTGATATTAACCTGATTAGGTTTGTAACTCTTCTTGTATTTTTTCAAAAATTACAATATATTCTGTATAAACCTTAAAATAATAATTAAATTTTTGTTTAAAAGCCCTAAAAAACATCAATATAACACTCCAACCTACCGTCGTTTTATCTATTAAATTGCATCAGAGTATATTTCTCGGCACTTGTTTTTATTTTACGACCACCCTATCTGTGCGATATGCCTAAATGTACTCCATACGCTTAAGCTGTACCATATACACGTATCTACTATAGAAGGGTTTAGTCAAAAAGAGATAAAATTTTGTCTACAAAAAATGACTACACTTAAACAATTCAGTGCTATATCTATAAATTCTCACAAAACGTGTGTTATTTATATATCAGTTATATTAATTATTTATTTAAATTTAATGACATTATAAATGATTCATAATTATTTTTTAAAGGCAATGAACTCTTTTGGCGTTTCTTTAAATATGCAACTTTATTGGTTAATTATAATTTTTTATGTAATTTTTGTGGAAAAATGCACTGGCTACGCCATCAGATTTGACATAAAGCAGGTAGGAATATCGCTTAATCGAGGAGGACCTGCGGAGGATAGGTATTAATCGAAGGCTTTACGAGGGTGCGGGTAAACGTCAGCCTCTCGCCGCGGAGCGTGTACAAAGAAAATTTATAGATAAAGCTGCAAGAATATTTTTTTTCAATATTTTCTTAAATATTTACTCTAATTATATATATATTTTTAATATGAACCGACATTGTTCATAGATCATTATATATAAAGTAAAAAAAAAACATAAAATTTATACTTATAAGATAATAACAAATAATTTTATAATCTTTATACCAAACTATTATATACTATTGACACCGAATCGAATTCAAACAAGCCGGCTTGGTAGTTTCTCAAAATTTTCCTCATACTACGCGATTGTATATAAAAAGTAGCCCTAGGAGCCCGAAGGAGTTCGACCAAATTGGAAATATAATTTTAAAGATGGCCGCCACTCGACCCCCCTCTCGCCTCGTCTCGGCGCAGCCTAAAATATTATGCACCCAAAATCCATTGTCTGTTGCCATGACAACGGTTCGCTCGATACTCCGCTTTTGCAGTCGCACAATCAAAGATACATTTATCTCGCTTACTCTTTAACTACCCAGATGCTGGGCCCGGATTTCGACGAACGTCTCTTCTATCTTATAGTATTATGGCGGACTGCCAACTGTACGGCCAGCGATAATGGAGTCTTGTTAGAAAAATTTGTCAGAAATATGAGATATTAAATATTGAACGGTATTTGAATATTAAATAAGCTCTACTGAGGGGCGAACGACAGATATCTTATCGAAAAATTTAAAATTTATGTTCTATAAAATTCAAATCACAAAATACTGATTAAAAGCTTGTTTTATGTTATGTTTAGACTTTTAAATATCAATAAAAAATTAAGTTAATGCAGTTATAAAATAATCACATAAGGAGAACACCTGTAACACTTTTCTTACCTTATATTTGTTTTACCTAAAGAAGATAGCGTTGTGTCACAATAAATATAATAAATGCACTACTTAAATGAAAATATAATAAAAATCTTTATATGTTAATTAATATTTTGCCGTACGTATGTATTTAATACACGTAATTGCACTATAATACCAAATTTTATAATGATATACAGCATCACTCAAAGTATAACACGTTCACAAGACTACTGTTAAAATGATTGAAGATGAGACAATTTCGAAGTGAATTAGAAAGTTCCATTTCAGCCCTTCCATTGGCCAATTGCAGAAAATATACCCTATTTACCTCTAAACTTTCTCTTTTTTGTTACAGTTTTACTTCCTGGTTGCACCTCAATAGGGTTGGGACTTTCTCTCATAAAAAACGGTTTGTTGTTTATAGAGAGCAGCTATTTTTTATGATTGTTTAATTTATATTTGGGCAATATTAAAAAATAGTTATTCGTATTGACATTTATAATTCTATAATAAACTTATTTTTTTTAAAAAATCTCTTGATTTTTTTAACAAATAGGTACCTACATGCTCTTCATTGAAAAGTATTATTTTATATTATCAAAATTGTTATGTTACATATTACTAGTACTACCTAATAGATTAAATAAAATCAAATTTTCTTTATTATTATTTGATACTATTTAAAGAATTAATGGAAAATATTAGTAGGTACTCTACTTTCATTACACATTACAGTATACCTATTATACATAATTATGTGCACATAAATTTAAAATTTCAAGCAGCAAAAATCAATCAGCGACAAATTAAGTATAAAATATAATTTTCATAACTTTTATCATTTTGCAAAGTCTTTAAGATATGCCTTTATAAAGCTTCCATGAATGATAAAGCTCTGGACTCTGTGCCTTAATTCTGAATATTGCATCGTAGTTCCACTACTTTGACACAGATGGCACTTTTTAAAGAATTAAAAAAAATATGCGCTTTAAAATCGCTATATTAAAAGTAAGAATGTAATACTCATAATTTAAAATTAACAGATTAAAAAATTTACAAAAAAAATGTTCTTAATTTAATCGAAGCTTTTTAAACTTTAAATGTTAAGTTAATTCTTTCATATAAAATGCTTATACAATTGACAATGCTAATCTAAATCAGCCTTTTTAATCAATTTGTATTAGTAGCATCTTTACGTCAAAGCAAAAAATATAAGAGGCCAGTCGTGGCCTAGTGGTACAAGCATTTGAATGTAAACGCGACAGATTGTAGGGGTTCGATTCTAACTCGAGGAAATTAAATATTTTATATTTTCATTTCTTCGCTCTGGAGTCGAGGAAAAGCGCGGCGTTGAGTTCCGCCACATAATACGCAATGCCTCCAGAATTCAGCGGAAAGTGGGGAGCGAGGTATCTAAACACTCTGCTCCCTTTGTCTACCTACCTACAGGTAGGATACAGCGTGAAGCATAAAAAAATGTAACAAAAATTTGGTAGGTACTATAAATTAAAATTAAACCAGCTTCACGCTGTATCCTACACACAGCAGGGTAGGCAGAGGGAACCTAGTGTTA
>DWAO01005183.1:0-12014 GCA_018230605.1 Heliconius congener
ATGACCGGCCTCAAAATACACTTTAATGTTATTTATTTATTGTATTTGTTTATTTAGATCGACGACGGCGGCGACATGATGCGCGACGCCACAGTCGACGACATCATCAAGATCGTGGAAGACCTCACGAGGATACATTAATGTTACAAGATTAGTTAATAAATATCTTTATCATATGTATTTCTTTTTTTATATTCCATGTTTATATTTGTATGTATGTATGTATTCATTTCGTATTAATTTAAATTAATTTGTTTAGTTGTCGCTGTAGTTGAGTAGTAGGTGTTCTATTTATGTGGGAAGAATGAATTCAACTGACATTTTTTGCGTTTACGCTTAAAAAATGTTTGTATTTCTTTGATAATTTTGGGCATTACGTTCCATCGTCAATTATGTGTAAATATGCTTATATGAAAACATAATTTACTGCCATCGTGGCGCAGGGGCACATACGTGCGACTGTAAAAGCAACTGTTGCGGGTTCGATTCCCACTCGGAGGAATGTTATATTTAATGTTTTTATTTCTCCGCTCTGATGTAGAGGCAAAGCGCGACGTTGAGTTTCGCAACTCAACACGCATTGCTCCAATGTGGAACGAAAGTGTCCTAATGTGGAACGGAATGCCTCAACACTAGGTTCCCAGATTCCCTCTGGTTACCCTGCTATGTGCAGGATACGTAACGTTTAAAACGAATTAATACTTGTATAGCTCTTTCGAAAAAGTTACTTAAATATATGTGACGATAAACAGTATTTAGTTGTCATAGATAAGTATTTAACATTTTTTTTACTATAGACTTTCTTTATATGAAATTAATTTCTAATCACTTACGATTTTTGTTTTGTTGTTTTTAAATAGAAATTCCATGTATGTAATAATATATTTATATTAAATTTATATAGAAAAAATAAAATTAGTTATGTCTATAATGTGAGATAATGGTAAAACAAAATTTAAATTATTTATTATTTAGTGGTTTTCTTTAATTTAGTATTAATCCCTTATGTAGACCGCTCAGTTACGAATTTACGTATTTTATAAGTGTGGCGCAGGAGCACACGCGTGTAAACAATGTTTGTGGATTCGATTCCCACTCGAATTGCGAATGAAATATCATTTATATTAGCATTTTCATTTCATCGCTCTGGTACGCACGGCGTTGAGTTCCGCCACACAACTCGCAATGCAAAAGCTGCTGAAAACGGCTATTTAGTAACAATATTGACATGAGATCACATATACATGTGTGTCCATACGGACATAAGATCTTATATTATGTGGATGTGACAATGATAAGTAAGAAGAAGAAGCTACCCACCACTACTAACACCAAAATGTGCTGCCCTACAAAACTAGGTTTTTAGTATATCTGTAAATGCCTGCCATTTTTTTATTAATTTCACGCTGTATGTCGCATATAGAAGTGAAGACAGAGGTTAAGAAACTCCATTCCCCATTTTCTGCCAAATTTTCGAGACTTTGCTTGTTACGTGACGGAACTCAACGCCGCGCTTTGTCTAATTACTGTACGATGGAGGCCGCTCCATATATACATTGTTTACAAAAATAAATACTGTGAAGTATTTTATAGTGAATACAATATTATCGTTGTAACTTTTTAATTACTACTTTATTATTCACGATTTTTTAAATATTTTAACAAAATGCAAGTACTACTGACTTTTACTTTAAAATAATATTATTATGATTTTAAATAATCGACCAACCAGCAAGCAATATATATTATTTCATATATAAAAAATACTGAACAGAATGAATCACTTCCCTCTGAAAACACCGCAAATAAAGAAAAAAAGGAACTTTTTCATCAAATTTAAAAAAAGGATAAGAAAATAAAAAAGACAGTAAGTATATTCCCATCGTTTAATAAACAAGGCAATAATCACAGGTTGCTTTAACAACGAACAATCACTTGAGACTGACAAAACATACAGAAAAAAATTACATAAAAAATTTAAAATGACACAATTTTACAATTAATTGAATAAAACAATACTTAAATTAGTTACGATTAAAAATGTATGACAATTTATATAAGATTATAATAATTATTATAACATATAATAATAATTATTTTATCATTTTTATTACTCTATAGTATAATAATGTGATGCAGATTAAAAAGAAAAACTTTTTTAGGCCGTGTCTTAAAAATTACATATATTGTGAAATTAATATTTTTAATGATTAAACAAAGCTATAAATATGCATTTACTGTAACCATAAAAAACCCCTCCTTTTCTCAAGCCCATAAAAAAAACAATAAAAAGAAAATAGATTATCTTGCACAAAAAAAAATAAAAATAAATAAAAATTACAACAGAACTACGTATTAAATGAAAAAAAAATTACGTACTTTAATTAAACAAATTTGCGTTGTGATTCATTTTGCATTCCAAACAGTATGGACCGTACGACCTGTTCATTAGTTAATATTATTAAAAACACCATAATATATGATCAAACACAGAGGTCAGTTGTGGCACAGGGACACAAACGTTTGACTGTAAACGCGACAGGTTGTGGATTCGATTCTGATTCGGGGAAATGGAATCTGTAATATTTTCATTTCCTTGCTGTCGTAACGTGGCAAACCGCGGGTTTTCGTGCCGTCACTCAAAACTTAAAGTGATTTTAATATACCACACATACCACCGCTAACCTCGATAAATAAACGATAAATGATCTTAAACAAAAATAAATATTTATTTTAATCATTTTAATTTTCAAGATAAGTACAAGTAATAGCTTTCAGCTCTATAATATTAATATATGTAGTCAAATCTAAGGCTGTTTACAAACTAGATTTAATGTAGCATGAGATATATTATAAATTAAAAAAAATACATATTAATAAATTCTAAGTTAATTATTAAATATATATTCAATTATCCATCAATAAAAGCGGACTACTCTTATTTAATTTGTGCTTGAAAATTATGCCAATTATAATTTAACGTTTCTATTTTTTTATTTTACCTTTCATTTTGATATTAGTTTAATTTACTAATATTTAATGCATTATTTTTTAGAGGCCATATAAAACTAAAAATAAACATCAAGTCATCATTCAAATAGTCCATTTTATCAACAAATTTTATATATTTTAGCTTCAAAATTATGCGCCATCAAGCAGTTGATTGAGCTATTTCTATTTAATAACAAATCCTGACCATACAACTTTTTAAGTAATCAAAATATAATAATTTTAATAATAATAAAATGAATAATAAATACATTTTAAAATGTTAAGTAACCTACTTTCTATACTTATCGGCCTTGTAATGTAGGAACCACATCAATGCGAACAAGCAGCTCGGAGGACTCTGTATGGGGCCGGGGGAGTTCACCATCTCTTCTATTTCTGGTATCGTCTTCTCCACCACTTCTATTATTTCGTCGTCGACGCCGCCGCCTTTAAAGTTTTTTTTGAAAGAATTCATTTTAATTAAGTTTAAATGCTATATGTGAATGAATAAATATATTTTGTTGATTATTAAAATCACCATTGGTACGCGTTGGTGGGGTGTGGGTTCGATGTCTGCTCGAAGGAAATTAATTATTTTAATTTGTCCCGGTTTGGAGCGTTGTTTTCCCTTTGTCGTCATAAATATTATTAAACTGATTACGGTCAGTAATTCTACTGACGGTAACTATGAATCTTTTATTATCTATTTAGCTTCACGCTGTATCCCGCACATAGCAGGATAGGCAGAGGGAAGCTGGGAAACTAGTGTTAAGACACTGGTGTCCCCCACTTCCCGCCGAATTTTGAAAACATTGCGTGTTGAGCGGCTTAACTAAACGCCGTGCTTTGCCACGTTACCAGAGCAAGGAAACAGAAACATTAAACATTTCATTTCCCCGAGTGGGAACCGAACTCACAACCTACTGCATATACCACCATTACTTAATCATACAAGACGAAAGATGCCTGAAATGCGTCAAAAATTACCAGAACAACAAATGAATCAAACGCTTAACTAATTCGCTACACGCGATGATAAGAAACAGCTATTTACAAAATGACCTTCAGTAATAATATAGTAATGGTGTATTGTGTAATAATTTACGTCACGAATATGAATTGTATAGAAATATTGATATATGTATTTATATGTGTAAAATGTATTTTTTTTCTCAGGTTCCCACTGTATCATGCATATAGCTCGGTAGGCAGAGAGAACCTGGGAACCTCTAGTGTTCACCGTAACGCAGTAATTAATATATCCAGAGGCGGCTTAACCTATAGTGCGGGCTGTGAAATGCACACAGGTGCCGCCGCCTCAGGGGCTGTTGGACCATCATCACAACAATGATATGACAAGAGTAACAGAGATGTGTTGTCAGGCCTAGGGGGCTGAATATATTGTTTTTATAAAGTCAGAGTCAAAGTCAAATAATTTTATTCAAAATAACAAGTTACATGCTTTATTTTTTGAACATCAAATAAATAAATATTAAATTCTCTTGAGTGGTTTTATTCAGTGGTAGGTTATATTGCTATGATTTTCTGATTTGAATCTTATGTTTTGCTTTAAGTTAGTGCTCATAATTTCTATCATCCTTAAATTTTTGGGCAAGTGTTGGGGTGGTTTTTCTTTTTGGTGAAGTTGTTTGAATTTGAAGAATTTGATTATTTTGTCTATAAATCTAGATAAAAGAATCAAAGACCCGGTCTACTCAAGCATACATTGCTAGATCTTTATATAGTTTTGGTGTTGGCAATTACCATGTAATGATGTATGTATCTAATTATTATCCTGTATCATAAGATAAAAAATAATTCACTGTATATGTGTATACCAAACAACCAAACCAGCTGAGAACATTCTGTTTCATTTTCACTCATATAATTATTGACTTAAAATCTAATATTATTATAGTTGTAGTTTTAAATAAATATTATGTAATATCATGTAACAATTAGTAATTATTGCAAATGACTTAAGGTCATCCTGGTGCAATGGGACAGCATTTAAATAAAAATATGTTAGTTGTGGGTTTGATCCCCTTTTGAGGGAAAGTTTACATATATTTTAACAATTTTTATTTTCCCATTCTGGTAAACAAACCATGGTGCGAAGTTCCTCTACCCATACTCTATGTTAATTATACAAAATGTGGAGAACAGTGCCTACTCTACTGTCATTAAAAAATAAGTAAAGCTGCTAAAAATAAAAATTCAAGAGACAACATTTTATATTCATAAAAAAACATAACAATACCTTGTTCAGTCTTCATATCATCTGTTACTTCACAATAGAAGAATGTCTGTAGCGCTCCCTGAACACCAACACCTGATCTATAAATTATGAATAAATGTAATACATCCAAATTGCATTTCCTTACAAAATTAGAGGAAAACAATACAAGTTTAAAATATAGCACTTTGAAAAATTTATAAATTTTAATTACAAATTATTTATTTTATTTTTATACCACTATTGTAGTGACACACTTTAGAATAAGACTGCAAATAAGGTGATAATAGCTTTAATTTCCAATTGGTGGTGGAGTTTGAGGTTCCCACATTGGTTGACATAGAGCAGCTATGTGTTTCCCCTTTCATATACAGTGCATTAGTTTTCAAAGTAAGCTGAGAATGGAGCATCTCAGCACTTAGTTTAATCTACCTATGCTTCTTTATGTGGGGAAAAAGTAAAAAAATAATATATACCTGTAAGAAGTAATTTTATGTAACTTTTCAAGCGGTACGTCATATCCACACTCTTCTAACACCTCCTCTTTTGCTATTTCTTCCACTGGCTTGTTCTTATCAATAATACCAGCACACATTTCAAGTGCAATGCCTAGAGATGCTGGATATTTGTTTGTATCTATTATGTCTTCTCGGCGGTCATCAGGATGAATACAATTGTAATAAATTGCTGCAATAATCATGAAAAATATATAAATTATTATATTTTTATTGCAGAAGCAAAAGTAATGTATTGTAAATGAAAGTTAAATATTTACCCGGTCTAAACTGCTTCACGAATATCATAACCTTTCTACTAACATTGAACACTACGATAGCAACGCTATCGTGAACTTCAAGTAAATCCCAAGTCTTCTCTTTACCATTTTGTGTGTAATTAAATCTAAATGGTTTTACGTAAGGAGAATCGGGGAGAGGTGAAATGTAAACTTTCTTTAAATCCTCCATGGTCTACCTAAATTTAGTTTTAGCTATTATAAAATTATTTAATATTTGATTTTTGATGTTGTTTTAAGTTTAGCTTAAATCAACGTCAAAATGAAGTGTAATGAAAATATTTGATTTTAGTCAAAAATTTAACTTCAAGTTCAAATCCGCAATACAATTTGACAATTACAATATTCAAGTGCCACCGTAGATTTACACAGATTATAAAGTTTGTCTCGAATGTCATTGATTAGGAAATTATTTGTCGCTGTACAGTACGGCCGATCTGTCGTAGCCGCCTTGAAAGTAAGTTTTCTGACCTTTTGCGCATTGGTGAATGGGAAAGAAAAAAATCTAAAGATCTAAAGTAACAAAAAAATCTAAAATCTTATTCTCATTTTCATTTTAATTTTCTCATTAATTCAACGTGTTGCTTGATACACAAATTAAGAATGAGTATAATAACTATGATAGTAATAAGCGTTTACGAGGAAATTAAAAAACAAAATTGCCATTGTATTTTTTATTCCATAATCCTCTAGACTTTAAATATCAGTTCAATAAGTTTAAGTTATCAGTTCGTTAACGATTTTATGAATTTACATATATGAAGTATAAAGAAATTTTATAAATAATATATTTCAATTTAGGCTTGACTTACGTTATGGCGAAAATACGGTCTATTTCAATATAGGTCTGAAATTTAAAAATGGTATTTTTATTATAGGTTACAAATAGACAAACCCAAATTGTTTCTAATATATAAATATTGTATATCGACGTCGACTGAATAAAAAATATCATAAAGGATTTATTGAATATATTTCGGGAAGTATAAGCTATGAAATCATATTTATATTATCAAAGTATACGTATATGTTCCTTGATTTGTTATTATCTGTATTCTGTAGCTGTACTAAACTGCTAGCCTCTAGAAGTAATAACTCGTTAAGTCAAAGTTATATTTATAACAAAATTTCACCTAAAATATATGAAAATCAAAAGTTTCTGGCTTAGAAAAACCTATATTTTTATAATAAAATAACTTATGTTTTTCAATTGCTACTAGTTGTAATGTAAATGACAAAATAATAATGGCACAACTAGAAAAGCCTGCTAAGACGGGCTTTGTCATTAAGTTATCTAGTGAAACTTTGCAGAAGTTAACAGAAGAGGAACAGAAAATTAGGGAAAGTATTGATAAAACTGAAGAAAACATCAAAAACAAAGATGAAAAAGAAGAAAACGTAAAAAAAGAAACATCTTTAAAAGAACAGTTGGCAAAGCCGAGTGAAGAGCTCCAAACTAAAAAACGTGAGTATTCGACTAACAAAACTGTGAGTTCTCCAAATCAAGAAAAAGATGACGAAGAAACTTCACCGAATTTACAATCCATAAAAGAAAGTTTTGATAGCTATGCTCCGTATATTACATATGAGGGTGATGTTGCAATTTATACTGATCCATTAACACAACAAAAGTACACTTGGAGTAAAGAAAGTAATTCATGGGCTCCCAAGTCGGGAGAAGAGATTCCCGGTAGAACATATAGCTATGAAAATGATACTCACATTTATACTGAATCTGATGGCTCTAAGTTCTTTTGGGATGATACAAAAAAAGCTTGGATACCTAAAGTTGATGATGATTTTTTAGCCTTTTATCAAATGTCATATGGATTTGTGGATAATACCTCTAAAGAAGAACCTAAATCTGATAAAAAAACAGAAGACAAAAAGAAGGTAGAGACTGGTGTGAAAAGAAAAAATGAGCCACAATGGTTTGAGCAATCGGATGAATTAAACACTAAAGTTTATGTATCCAACCTACCATTAGATTTAACAGAGGAAGAGTTTGTTGATTTCATGCAAAAATGTGGCTTAGTTGAACGGGATCCTGCTTCACAAAAAATGAAAGTTAAACTTTATATGGATAAAGAGCGAAACTGTTTCAAGGGTGATGCCTTATGTACATATATTAAAATTGAATCTGTTAATTTAGCACTCAATTTACTCGATGGTAGTGACTATAAGGGTAATAAAATTAAAGTAGAAAGAGCTCACTTTCAAATGAAAGGTGATTACAATCCTGCCTTGAAGCCTAAGAAAAAGAAAAAGAAAGAACTTGATAAATTAAAGAAAATGCAACAGAAATTGTTTGATTGGAGGCCTGAAAAATTCATCGGTGAAAGATCCAAACATGAGAAAGTTGTAATTGTCAAAAACTTATTCCACCCTTCAGATTTTGATAATGAGGTGCAATTGATTTTGGATTACCAGCAAGATTTACGGGAGGAATGTACGAAATGTGGAGAGGTTAAAAAAGTTGTGATTTATGATAGACATCCTGAAGGTGTTGCTCAGATCTCTATGAAAGAGCCAGAACAGGCAGATGCAGTAATTGAGCTCATTAATGGAAGGTGGTTTGGTAAGCGACAGATTACTGCCGAAACATGGGATGGTCGTACAAAGTTCAGGATAGCAGAAACTGATGCTGATTTGAACCAGAGAATTAACAAGTGGGATAAATTCTTAGAACAAGAGGAAGGCAAGAATAAAATGCAGCCTGATGTTACTTCTAAGGAGTCTGAACCAACAGAAGTGAAGAAAAATGAGAGCAAAGAGGAAGAAAGTAAAAGTAGTACATAATGTAAATATGTATATAATAATAAATATTTTTTCCGGTCATCCTATGCTTTTTATTATTTAAATGTTACGTAATTGTCAAAATATTTGAGTAAAATGTAAGAAGAGGATCCATAATAATAATAATATAACAAAAAAAATATTTTAAATCTGCACTTAAAAAGTAGATACCATTAATTAAGATTTAATCTTATTTCTTTAGTAGTATATAGTATATATAAATACTCTATTGACTATAATATTGCTTGCAATTACTACTTACAAATGTAAATTTTAAGAAATCTGTATAAGCAAATAAAAAATAAATAATATTGTAACAATGAAACTATTTAAAGAAGCATCTATCTTTTGCACTTTAACTATTAATTAACGATCTTTAAAGTATTGAAATATTCTTAGTCATTCAAGAAAAAAAATATCTATAAGGCATATACGGTACGCGTTTACGTTATCTACAGTATACACTATCTGCGGTAAGAAAAATAAATACACCATAGACAGCGAGCCGTCATGTTGTCTGACATGACACCTGACTTCATAAGTTGCATACACAAGAATATCTAATTTGATTCTACATTTCATAATTAAAACATACAATAATTCGCTTCCCAATCAGCTAACTCATGAGCTGATCGTATGACGCACTCGTGAGCTATGGAAATAGTGTACAAAACGCCTAAATCGCGTGCGGGCTGAGGTGTCAACTGATACTAATCGGGCTTCACAGGCGGTCTCAATGAATAATAACAGGATATGATAATATGGCCGTGCAATCGGACTCTGGCGGGAAGGACGACGTGAAGACACAGTTCGTTACCCGAGAGGGCACGTATCGGTTGATGACATTGTCCGAGTACTCGAGGCCTAATCGTGTAGGGTACACTAGTGGGTCAGGCTCGACACATGTGCGCGTTTCCCTGGTCTCCTTACCTCCGGGCCCAGGAGGTGGAGCGCCTGGTTCTGATGGACAGGGCTCCGACGACAGAATTTGCTTTAATCATGGCAAAGAGTTATATGTTTATGTATATAGAGGTATTAAAAAGGTAACTATTTACTTTTCACTTTACAACCAAAAAGCATTCAATTGTCTTAGAATGAGTCTTCATAATTTATTAATAAATATTAAATTCAAATGGAACATTTAAAAATAATTGACTTGTTTAAATGCAGTATTTGTGCAGGCACTGTTGCTAAGTTTTGATAACAACTGTAGAGAGATAAACATCTGGTTAGCACTTGTACTTGTACTTGTACTTGTTGTGTTTTTTGCACACTTCTGTTTCTGTTTCTGTTGTGCAAAAGCACTTATTTCTAAATGATTATAGAAATTAAATAAAATGGCTGACTATTAAATATGGTACATATTATGTCATTTTCAAATGAATTAGGAAATACACATCAAAACAACAAATTATTTGTTAAATCAATATTACTTAGTTAAGTAATAAAAGTCTTACTAGATAAGTAGATTATCCAATACAAAAGCACTGGATTGTGTACATTCCTTTGATTGTTGTTTATTGAAACCAGTAAATTCTAAGCAATATTGTTGGAACTTAACAATGCAATTTGTCTACCAAAGTGCCAAATGAAAATTGAAATATAAACATTCCCTCGAGTAAAGACAAACACCACCACAATATACCACCATCATATTTACATTCAGACACACACATTCTGCCACAAGAGCCCTATATACATAAGTAAAGTTTTATAAATGAATTCTTTGGCTATTCAGGCAGCAGATCTCACTAAGCCAGTGGACAAGAAGATGTATAAAGGCACAAACCCAACATGTCATGATTTCAATCTTGTTACAATGACACCAGAAACTGTCTCTTTAGTGATAGGATTTTCCACAGGCCAAATACAACTTATAGACCCAATTAAGAAAGAATTAAGTAAATTATATAATGAAGAGGTGAGTAATTTTTTATACTGTGTTATGTAATTTACTATCATTCTGTTTGTTTCTTTTCATTATTATGTTATTTAAAAAATCAGCTTCATGCTGTATCCCGCGCACAGCAGGGTAGGCTGAGGGAACTTAGTATTAAGATACTCTGTTCCCCACTTTCTGCCGGATTCTGGAGTCATTGCATGTTCAAAGGCAGAACTCAACGATGCGCTTTGCCTCTACACCAGAGTAAAGAAATGGAAATATAAATTTAAATAAATATTTCATCTCCTCAATGATTATTTCATTTATAATGATTTTATATCTCTCTTGAGTTAGACAAATCTGTTGCTTTTAATAAATAAAAATTATAAATTAGTATTGAAAATTGGCCTGTGCGTGGGGACCACAGTCTTACCACCAGGCTCACTTTACCTGCCCTGCTATACAGGATAAATCTTTAAAACAGTTTTATAAGCTTGGGAATCTATCCTACTATTACTGCCTACACCAGTTAGAAAACCCTTATCCTACATATTTCTTTTTATTAGAGATTAAACTCAGTTAATTATATTTCCTTTCAATTTCTCAATAAGAATCATGTTTCACATTGTTAATTCAATGAGAATATTTTATTTTTGATACGAAAAGTTTATTTTACACAAGCAAACTAAGTAAAGTATTGATTTTGGAGTGAAATCAATATAAAGCTACATGTCCTTATACATAATTGATTAAGACTCGTGTAACCTGTGATTCAGGTCTTAATGCAACCACATACAAACATGATTAATAAATTGGAAAAGTCAATAAAGTTGTTTGTAGCTGTAGGCTTCTGTGATTTGGGTTTTATAATGTTGAGACTATTACACCTCTTTTTTTAAGATTATTATGGTAGAATTTGAGATTAGTCTTTGTTATGTTGCATGTAAAAATAAATTTTGATTTCTTGTAAATTACTTTTTTCTTTTTAACTTCACATTGTATCCCGAGAAATCTTTTGCCCACACAGCGGCTAAATTTTGACACATCGTGTGTTTAGTGGCGAAACTGAACGCTGGGCGTCTTCATATCATGAGAATTTTTTTTTCGGGTATGGGACAGAACCATTTCGAGAGGCTTTAGTGGCGCAGCGGCGAAACATCTGGCTGTAACAAAACGGTTGTGGGTTCGATTTCTGCTGTGGGAAATTTATTATTTTCCTCGCTCTTATAACGAGCCTGAAGTTCCACAACTCAATAAGCAACTTAACTTAACTTACCTTCACGCTTTATCCCTAGCGGGGTAGTCAGAGAGAACGG
>DWAO01005184.1:0-12013 GCA_018230605.1 Heliconius congener
CGGCAGAAAGTGGGGAACGGAGTATCTTAACACTAGGTTCACTCTGCCTACCCTGCTGTGTGCGAGATACAACGTAAAGCCAAAAAAATGGATAATTTTTACCGTACATAAATTACATTTTCATTAAATTATAGTTTTATGGTTTTCACGGTTTCGGTAGACAACATGAATGGATAAGTAAGAGGTACCCATCACAAAAGGAAAGTGTAAAACATAGTGAATTAACGTCTGCTGTATTTTAACGCCGATATGTGAATACAACATAGTAACATAGTTTTATATGATTTCTTTTTACAGATTTTTCATAACTGTTCATCTGTATTAGGAAAATAAACGAAATACGAAGAGACTTAAAATAAAAAGTTAAAGTGAAATCATAAAATTTGATAAGCTCCACGTACGGACATATCAATCATTTTAAAAGCTAAGAATTTCGTGTAGTGAAGATATTTTACGAGCGTTGTTATGTTTATGCTTCGTTTAAGCGAGCAGCGTCGTTCAGTACTCGGTTGGACGAATGCCAACTCTGGTGACGACACAATGGCCTGGTGAAGGATGGGATGATTATAGTAATAGTCTTATTATGTAAATATTAACTAGGTATTTTATCATCCCAGTAATATGTGCTGTATAAGTATTTAATGAGCAATGAAGAAGCAGTCAATTAAACAGCACTGTTGGATGTTTGCCAGATAACCCACGCTGCGTGTAGCAATGCAGAGAAAGAAATAATTTATCTGGTTTGTATTATACATCTACTACCGGTAACAATTTTAATAGTTAAATATTTTGTTTTAAGGTTCCCTATATTGTTTAGTATGTGTCGATTGACCGTAACGGGTAAAAGTGATATTTTAGCCGTGCTTTACCGAGACGGGCATATTGTGTCGTCTATCAAGTCACAAATTGCTGCCCGACTCCGGTAGTAGGGTCGGAGGGTGGCAGGAGGGTGAGATTAATGGTCCGGGAGCCGCCTAGCCCACGGGGACCGATCAGGCGTTTAAATACGAATCCTCTCAAATTGCTCGAATATCAACTGTGAAATGTCGGTGAAAATGTTTGTTTTAGCTTTCTGAGAATATGGGATTTATTTTTGTTTACTCTTTGAAGTAACGAATTACTTACTAGTTACTACCTAGCTACTGATGAAAATTGCGAGAAATTGATTTGTTAAACGTAAATATGACTTTACATAATATTCACATAAAAATAGAATTTAATAAATAATTTCCTATAAATTAATTATCTGTCGAGTTATTTCTAAAGCTCTTTCTAACACTATTAAAAATATTTTATAACTTTAACATACATATATTAGGTATGTATATCCGATATTCACTGTTAATTGGTAAGATAAGGCGCGTGACCGTGTCGGCGTCTCTATAACGTGACAGCATAGATGCTTCGGCTCGGGGCCATCGACACCTCGTCCCTCAATTAACACTATCCTTTTTATTACCACTTTAAATAACCTCTTTTAGAATACCGACGTATATACACCAATACATGGCTGGTTTCAGAAGCTTATATTAATTTTTGATTTAACGCCCGTATTTATAAACCGCTCTCTAGTTTGAGATCGATATTAAGTTGTGGTTTTCATTTATATGTATATTATAATGTATGAGTGAAAATGTCATATAAAAAGATCGCTCTCAAGTTCAATCTCAGAATTGATAGTTATAAATACGGAGCTAAGTATTAAATAGTTTTATTATTTTCAACTAAGTATCTATATGTTGTTTAATGTTAGGTTTTTATTGCAATTTTCGTATTTGTTTTTGTTAACTAATTGTGGCTTTCATAGGAATATAAATATTCAATATAAGCTGATTACTCTAAAGGATTTGATAATGGCGTTTGCACAAATGTACTCGATATTTGTATTTACAAATATTACTTATACAATATAGCTACATTTAATTTTGTTATTATAATACTCAAAATATATAATTTTAGAAATATTTAATTTTAAAGCGAAAAAAAAGGGCTTAGCGACAAATTGCCATAAATAAAATGTGATAAGAATAATGAATTCACGTTCTATATTGGAATGCTTAAGTTTAGTCGTCAAAGAATAATTATATTTAATTCTATAGCCTTACAGTAGACATTTCTTTGAAAATCCAATGTTTAATTTCAAACCCTCCAGAGGCGCTAAAAGGATGAAGATAGGGAGGGAAAAGGGATGAGCTAAGCCCTGAGGCGAGTTGATGTAATGGTCGTATGATTAACGTTCTATTTGATCCGATGGCGCGGTAATAAATATTGATAATAAATCGTTCTATGTAAGCACTTTAATTTACGTAAAGAGGTAAAAAAAATAGATATTCTTTGTTTGGTAAACGTTTTTGTATTAAAATTAAAACGGTTTATAGTAGAGTAAAATATATATGAAGCCGTATAGTAAAATACATTTAAAACATAGATAGGTATAGGTATAGTTGATACAACTAATTCCGTCATGTTAAATTTGTACTGAACCTAATCCATGCTGCACACGTACGGACCTCCGTGGAGGCGCACGTGACACGTCTATCGGCCTCCACTGGTAACCAAGTGGATTGTTACGTAGAGTCATAAATGACGCCACGTCAGAATAACATTTATCTTCTAAGTAACAAAAGAAATATATTTTATATTAAAACATATTTGTTTTTATTAGTAGTAAATTGTAAAAAAATTAAAATGTCTTCAATTACATAGCTCTAATTTTTTATTTCAAGAAAAAACAAAATATACTGGCTGCATATAAACATTACAATAAAGTTAGATTGTGTAATAAGCAATCTAAATTGCTTAATGCCATAATAAAAACACAATACGTAATGTGTTTCATTAATAATACTTCAATCGTTCAATATAAATCTCACGGTCACGTGATACGATTGAATCGATTCATTAAATCAATTTCAAAACAAAAAGTTCAGGAATGCCTGCCTGCCTTGCCTACCGTTCAATAAAAAAAAAAACTCCGCGGGCCAATATCCGCGTATTCTTTTGTAACATAAGTACTAGGAACGCAGAAACGGCGAGGAGTAAACGCGAATTGCGCTCACAAACGCTGAGTGGGCAAGAGAAAATTGATATGTCAGACAAGGTAAGCAAGTCCGTACTCTGTTGGCATTCTGCAGACGCGCGCACGTCAGTCTCTGCCCAGCTGTTACTGGGGAAGGATGTCCAACTTGTTGTTCCCATTTTATTAATGTACGCTTTGATTGTTTACGATGGAGCGTGAATAGAATTAGTTATGCGTACAATTGATTACACTTTCTATACATTCGATCTAATTGAGGACTGTTAAACGACTGAACCATATGTACTGCTTGCGCTCTTTTTTGGTACGCATGTGACATGCCGGTGCCTTTTGGAATGAATCTTTTTATGATTTTAGCAAAACTTTACTTTCATGTTTAATTATAATTTTATAAGTTTTTAATGATAAGGGGAAACTGTATACATTTAGTGGCGGCACGGTAAGTGCACTTAGCGGTCCACGGTCATCGACTCTGCGACAATTTAATCGATGCACTGTCAAGCGACGCGCCTGGCTGATAGCCACTTGAGTTGAGAAAATTGGTCTAAAATTGTAATAAAATAATTAAAACATGGAAAAAAATTCAGCTTCATGCTGTATCCTACACACGGCAGGGTAGGCAGAGGGAACCTAGTGTTAAGACATTCCGTTCGCCACTTTCCGGAGGCATTGTGACTCAACGCTGCGTTAAATTGAAGCATAATAACCGGAAATTTATTAAGGACACAATCAAAATGATACATAAACACCTAGATTTATTAATGTAATGAAAACAATATAAAGATGAATTGAACAAAAAAAAAACCTTAGAATTCTGCATGTCCAATTTGCATAACTGCTTAGTGTAATCCCAAAATAAATACGTCAGTAATAACTCAATTAAGAGGAGCACAACCCGCAGCGGGATGAGCACCGTAGTTGGGTCGGGGCTGATAAGAAAAAAACACAAAGCCGAACGGGTGGCTCTGACACGAGGGAAGGGGGAGATATAGCAAATATTTTTTGATCCCCTGACCCTATACCGACCCTTCACAACAACTACACTGATTACATTCCATTGTAGCACAACGTTAAACAATGTGCAAATATTGTATTTATTATAAATTACTGCAATCTTCCCTAAGCATCACCATTAACTGGAGACGGTAGATAAAAATTAAAGTTATTAACTTGAATAAATATTAGTGTTACATACATATATGGGTACCTACGTAGTTAAAAAAATTGAAACAAAATTAACATCCTGTGGCTAATGTGGGAATAAATCATTTTCGACGTCGTTTTCTATAAAATACTCTAATTACAAATTCTTATCTGGATCAGATAAGGCTGCAGTAAAAAACTAACCATTCCTTTTTGTATTTACATAATAATGCAGGGGGCATAACGACCGCCCGCGCCGGTGCGGTGAGACGAGAGGCGCATTATTATAATGACGCCGCACCAACTCGCCTGATACTCCAGTTTTTACGTCGAGCTCCGGGAACGGCGTCAATTCTTTGATGTCGTAAAACGAATCGCTCCCGACAAAACAAAGCGCAATCTTTAAAAAACGCGATCAATATCGAGGATCTCGTTTCATACGCAATATTAAAAATAGTATCTTCCAAATCGGTCTTTACTACGAGATATCTAAAAGTAGAATTATCACGGTCGTGTCGATCATCTCTTGATGATCGTTAGTTCGTACAGTACGGTCGGTAAGTCGTGGCCGCGCTGAAGTATGCTGTTTAGGCTGCGTACATTAAATTTCAGAAGTTTCTTACTTTTGCCCATTTTGCTTTCTTAGTGAACAATACGCCAACGTTGATAAATTCCATCTTCATGACAGCCACGACTCGTCAACCGTACTCTACCCCGCAGTAACGGAATGTGGTGCGCGAGTGTGCGTGACAGACAATGCCGTCTCCACTCGCATTGTGCGGGGACAACACCGGGGACTGCAATATGACGTTTTCCCCATTCACTACTTTAATATTCGGAGCGTACGTGTATGCGATTAAGTATGCTTTCTAAATATAGGGGGGGACTGTTCACATAGAAAAAGTTTTTATATCACAAGGGGTGGCGAACAACAGTACCTACGCAACGAGTATATAAGACCCTGTTATAATTGGTGACATGATTCTGAACTGCGGATTCTGTGGAATGTCTTCATAAAATATTTACGACTTTTTTTATCTTCGGACAAATTACCTTAAAGGTTATGGTAGAATATTGATTTTCTTTTTCGTCTAAGAATTGTTATTAAACATGTACCTAATTTTATAATTATCCTCACTTATTTTTTGTGACACAATAATGTTATCAGTAAGATATTCTATAAATTAAAACAAATACTAGTGACTCCACAATTACCAGTTTACGATGTAGGGCTGAACAAATTGAAGTATGCTAAAAACATTAATATCAATATATCAAATCAGCATTCAAAGGTAAAAACATTAACTACATAAGTATATATGCATAACATAGAATATAACAAAACTTTCAATTATTAGTATTAAAATGTCGAACCGCATGAAATCTACAAACAATTGAATAACCATTTCGTATATCAACTACGAAAACTAAATATTTATAAAAAAAATGCAATCCCGTTGTGACTCTATAGATTTCTCTTTTCTCCTTTATCTTTTTTATTTCATTCAAATATAGGGATGGATAAAATTACGCCGAGGCATTGTCAAGCGATTATTTATAGAAAATTTGGTGGCTTTGTGTTGCTTCCGAGTGCAGCTATTCGTATCAAATTGTTGATATCCTCGTCGCGCGTCACTGACGTTGTTTTTTATACATCCAAAAAAAGAGGACCGTTATTTTTGATAAACTCAAACTTTAATGCGAAACAGATCAAGTGATTTTTCTCATGTGGAATTACATAGTTTCCCACAAATGTTGTTCGATCAATGATGTAACCAAATGTATTTATTTATTTCGTAATTTGCGGGATAAGCATATTGAAGATGTCATTCTGTTCTACGTGCAAAGATGTATAAGATTAGAACGCAGTGCCTGTTTTGTCTTATTTAAATGTATTTTAAAGTTCTGTAAGATTGCTGATTTTTTAAGCGGAGAGTAGATTAACTATCATAAGTTTATTCCCGAAAATTTACATAATCTAGCAATGGCCACGATTATTCTCCTATGTCTATATAAAATAAAATATGTTTAAATAATATATGCATTTAAATTACGTGCTCTTAGAATTATTTGGCATGTGGTTATCATTTTTATATATTCAGTATTGAACACCGATGTTTATTTTTATTTTTTAACATATTTAAATATGTACTATTCGTAAAATTTAGTATATTTTGCATAGATTAAAACCATTTTTAGTTTTTAAATAATCTTTTTAAGAAAAAAATATAGAATAGCGCCATCTAACCAATAATCACTGAATTATTTCGCCAGTATTCATTCGACTTAAACAAAGTACAGAATCAAATTTACAAGAAATTAAAATTATAATAATTATTAGCTAGCTGAAAATGATTTCATTTGAGAAAGATCTTGTGTATACATTGTTATTATTTACGACATCGTAAATCATTTTTAAGTTTGAGATGTTTACGAGCATGTCTTCAAGGGCCATGTTCGCGCGGCACAATGTGCTCGACGCTGATTGGCTGACGATAATGGCGGGGAGCATGCGCGCTCGACGTGGGTTCGGTCATTGCCGAATACTGGCGCGTTTGCTTCGAGATACCAGGACTACAGCGCTGTGAAGGAGTTTCTATACTAAGATAACGCATTTATTCCAATTTAAGCCCTATTATTAAGGAATAAGAGTTGTATTGATGTGACGCGGCGGTCTCGTTTATGTTAAGCCATTCTGACAGATAGCGAGGTGTGCCAGCCGTATCGTAAAATGGCAGTTAAAGCACTTACAAATAAGGTTTAATCCCGTTTTGACAAGTGTTGTACGCTATTAAAGTTTCCGAAAATTGACGCGGCGCTAGAAGCCACTGAATTTTTTTTTTGGGATGGCAATGAATTATGAAGCATTGAACGGAACAATAAATAGAGGCTAATTAAGCAGTATTCCACATTATTTTACAGTTACTAAGTTTCTTTGACTTTGTAATTTTTTTTGTAGTTAATAATAGAATTTCAAATTGTGCATCAAATACAAATACACATATTTTGTACATAAACATAAATTTGGAGATTATGGTAACTGTAGAATTAGATAACACTTCTTTTCATGTGTTAACGAAATTGATATTATCAGTAGACAGAGAGGATAAAGTAAAGTTCATAAATATCATAAGCTTCCAACATAATTGTAAATTAATCTTATCAGAGATAAATTAGTTATATTTAATTTTACTTTATCATTGTACGGCGCTATCTCCACAGTTGACTTTGCATTCGACAGATGGCGTTACATGTATCACGCGCTGGGTTCTTAGTTGTCACGAATGATTGTTAAGTTTTTCTATTCTATTATTTTCTATTTTAAGAACATATAATAGTATTTGTGCATAATAATCAACAATCCAGACACAAAAGTCTTGTATCTATCGACTTCTAGGTCCTTGTTCAAATTAGTGATCCATAATACAAGTTATATTTGTAAATGGTTCCAGTGTCCATAATAAATGTTGAATTAAATATGTTATATGTTTTTTGTAACTGCCTACTGTATGTTATTTAGAAAATAAATTAATTTTACATTTACAAGTTACAGCAGAGTCAAAATATTTTAGAATGGAAAATATATAGAATAATAACATATGTTATTATTACAAAAAATTTCATGTAGCTAACATATATTATTTTTACTCAGAATTTATTTTAAACCTATACTTCAAAATAAATACTGTACAAATACAATCAATAGACAAAATTTAGAGTGTACTATAATTATCAATAATATTACCAATTAACTGAGACTTACTGTTGCAATGTGTTTTTATTATTATGATAAAATAATGTAATTATTTTCGTTATATCGACCATAATAAAAATAAATGTAAACTTTCTCATATTTTGGGAAAAACGTTTGTGGTTTACTAAACGATTGTAATATTGGTCTAAATAAAGAAGAAAAATAATATTTAAGTCTTAACTGTAAATCAAAATGATATTGTAGAATTTATTCAATAATTTTGTATTGAATGTCAAAATTTGAAAAATATTATTTATGTATATTTAAAATATTCATTATGTGAGGGAAATACGAAAATTTTATTTGAAACCAATACCATTTTTTTTTTCGGAAAATATTTTGGTTTTATTCATTGTAAGTTGTAACACATACTTTCCATAAGTATAAGTGTCATAAAATTCAGTTGCAATTTTCATATCCTTATTAAGTATTTTGGTCACTAGTTAAAAAATAATTTAGATCTCAAATCTACTTAGGTATACTTCACTTACCTTGACAATCTGTATCCATGGAACTGCCGAAACACTACTGTAACACCAGTCCTTATACTAAGAATATAAATAGTTAAACCCATGCAAAAAAATGCGAGATAAAAGTTACCTTGTATGTATTAAATGACAAGCAGGTTAGTAACAAAGCTACAACTAAAACTAGTACACGGATACGGCTACCCCTTGTAGTGTTCAATGTAAGAAACTTGTTTACTATCAGAACCGAATATGATCTCAAGAACGGCATTATTCATAAGAAGCATTATGTTTCTCATTGCCCCAAGTCACCGAATATAAGCTGCGAGGGGAGCTATGATAATAATAAGGGACCAAAACATGCGTTGTAAAGGAACTCGAAAATCTACGCGATAATTTTTAAACAGCTGCTCTATGTTCACAATGCACGGATTAGACAGGCCAAATATGTATTAAATGTACGGAAGAAACATGTCTTTTGATATACGAAATGTTAATTTGTTTATTTTTTGATGCAAGCTAAGCGCGCAAAATGCAAAGTAAGCGGTTCTCAATAAAGCGCACCAATGTGAGGCGGGTGATATGTGATCTCGATTGTTTCGCAAGTCAAGAACATGCACTGCTATGTTCGCTTTCGCAAAGAAGTAAGCTCACCTTTCTAATTCTTTTCTTCATGATACGCTCAGCGGCGTACACGCTGTCGCCGAGCTCCATCTTGTGCATCCCCAGCTTGGATGGTTAAAACAGTCACAAAAATCCGTAAAGCACTGCAATCCTATTAGTGTGATCCTCTCACTGCATCCGATTTGTATTGCACCGCAATCCGACACACATCTCTTTATCACAGTTCACACTCCGTACACAGTCAGCGTTCAAAGTTGCCGCGCAAATGCTCCTCGTATTTTGGCGTGCAGTGAAACGTCCTCTCTCCGTGATCTCGCAGCAGTAACTGAAGAAGGGGGAGGAAGCCCCAGCACCCCGCGCGCCGCACCCGCCGCGCCCCGCGCCGCTCGCTCCTAAGCCCCGACAGAGTGCGCCACGCACTCACAAACACCCGCTCGATATCTGTAAACAAGTTTTATTTTCATCAGTGTTTTGAATTTTCAGAACACGTCGTCGTATTGTATTCCTTTATTACAACATATTATTGTGTTTATCCATCGAATACTAACACTGCAGTGTTGTTTTACTTATATTTAGTAAATTATAGGTAGTATATAAAGAAAGTATATAATAGATTACATAATGACTGATCAATTACCATCGCAAATGAAGACTAATTGATATAGGTAATTTTTCACAAATCTAGGCGCAATACGATGAAAAACATGAGCATAATGTAAATGAAATAAGTGCCGGCATAGTAGGTATATTGCGTCCCCGGTCCCCGTGGTGGCCGGAGTGGCGCGGTGGAGGCACGGGCCGCGCGGCGTTGCCGCTCCGCGCCAGCTGCGAGCGAGACCGAGCGCCTACCCTATTATTTACGCGCGCCGTTGCCGCTCCGCCCGGCCTACGTTGATTACGAGGACACCGCTTTTACGTTCGATCATCCGGCTCTAAAACGCGAGCGTATTGCACGACTTTTAGCTATCACATCGTATAGATAGCTGTGTCATTTTTTTTTATCGACATCTATATATAGGGTAGTATGGTTGACGTAAAGTTTTACCTGATTCTAGAGACCGGTATCCAATTTTCAACGAGAGTCCCACGCAAAGCTCATCGATCGAACGCAAAATTATTTTCTGGTGAAAAACTTATTATTTACACTTGCAGTAGTACAAACGACGAATGCGTCAGACCCTCGACGCGCGCGTTTAGTAACTAAGGCATTTTCGGTCGTATCGGATCGGGCCGGCATTCGTGAAAGGTCGGCGCTGGGGTGCGCGGGGCGCGGGCGGGGGCCGGCGAGCGCGAATAGTGTGTGACATAGGCGGGCGAGCGCGGCGCGCGGCCAATGGGAGCGCGCCGGCCGCGCCCCGTGCGGCGCCCGGCGCGCTCTCGCTCTGGCCGCGCGCGGCCCGCGTTGTTTTTGTGCCCGCACGACTCACATAGAAAAAATAAACGGACATTTTGGATTACGTGCGCCGCGAAGGGCCCCCGGAGCCCGGAGCCCGGAGCCCGGATGCGGGCGCGCCTCGTATTTATTTATTCCTGCGGCACGCCGCTGCAGAGATACGGTGCCATTAATGTACACGGTTTGCAGCGTGATGCGATTTGCAACGCGTCACGTTTGATTTATGATCGTATCGTTCGACACGTCGCTTGAATTGTAATATATAAACGGGATACATTGTTGACGCGACGTGTGCGTGTCAGATAGCAATGTAACCTGCTACCAGATAGTGCTGAATGTTTTAGGCAACTATTGATAATTTTCTTGGCAATAAAGTATTTATTTATTTGTAGAGAGATGATCTGGGAAGTTTCAATTTACAAATAAGTAGTTACTGATTTGGGGGATGCAAGCAATTGAGCAGTTTGAAACTATATTTGATGGTATTTATTTTTCATTCATATGTATTTCAAGATTTTAAGAGCCAATGTGACTAAACCTCGATTAGACCATATTTTAACGGCACAGTCTGAAATAATAAAAACTAATAGATCAAATTTACGTTCACAGAAAGCAAAGCGGATTGATATGCAGTCAATTAATATAGAGTAATTTCTGTAGCTTAAATTAAATCCAATGGAAAAACAGACGATATATTTTTTTAATGATTTTATTAGCTATACTTTTAAAATGACGAGTGATTTTATTTAATTTTTTTTTCCTCGCCGATCGATTACCAAGCCGTTTGTTAAGATTGGTGAACGTAGATCTTACAATACATACGGCTTGTTGTTTCTTATGATATCGATTTGGGAAATCAACATTAGTTATTACAAAAACAAAAGTTATTACATAGGTACCTAGAAATCCAATAGACTTACCTATAGGTAATTTAATACTTATAGAACAAGATATCTAGTAATAGATTATTGTAATTTTTCTGGCACATTTTAATATGATCGTAACGCAACTGAAACGTTCTAACTAGGTTTTTTTGTACGGAAAAGGACAAGGCCAACCTTGCCGGCCTTTAAGGTGGAAATAGTCGCGCTTTTTTAAGATACCCATGTCATATCGACCTGAAAACAGTGCCGCGGTTAGGCCATTCCACAGTTTCGTGGCGCGTGGAAGGAAGTTCCTATGAAACCGCACAGTAGTGGATTGCCACGTATCCAGGTGGTGTGGATGATATTTCAGCTTGTGACGTACTGTGCGGTTAGAAAATTTGGCGGCAGGTAACAGGTCAAATAGTTCTTCAGAATAATACTCTCCAAGATAAATGCGGTAGAGAACGCACATCGAGGAGACGTCTCTACGCTAAGCCAAAGTGTCAAGCCTTTCACAGATCATTGGGCACCTTGTTGTGAATAGAAACTTCTGGTATAAAGATTTTACCACCGTCATCATTGATTATAAAAACTCACGTTGTTATCAACACGCGCTTACCTATCACAGGACTGTAGTCGCTCTAGGACTCTAGTCAACTAAGAATATATACCTATCTTTGCCGTGTGATCCCGGCCTAGAATAGGATCATCCTGGTACTGGTGGTGTCG
>DWAO01005185.1:0-12013 GCA_018230605.1 Heliconius congener
AGAAGTGAGATCTGAATAAGTACCAAGTTCCATACACATACCTCAGTTAAAAATATTTACAGGTATTTAATATGATATTTATTCAGAATCTACTTTCCAAACTGCGGAATATCAAGTAGTCATCTATCTGAATGCAAGTAAGACAAAAGTTCTTGTATTTTGAAAGAAATTGGAGAATATAAAGAAAGGACGGAATGCACGATCACTATGAATGGTAACATATTAGAACTAGTAATTGAGCGAAATCGATGTGGAAAGACGTGCTGCTGCCGATAACAGAGTTAAAAGTGCCTTCGCTGCATTGATGACACGGCGAAACGTCAGCACAGCCGCATGTCGGTATGAAAATTTGGTTGGCAGTTTGGTTCAGCGAAACGTGAGTATTACAGAAGAAATGAAAGAAAGATGAATGCTGTGGAAGTGCGACCTCTCCGTAGGTTATGCGGAGTTAGGTTAGTTGATCTAATCCGCAATGAGGGGATACACAGAATGATATCACGGTGAGAATCAAGAAAAACGTGCTCAGCTGGTTTGGGCACGTCGAACGAATGAGTGTAGAAGGAATGGCAAAAAAGACTTATGATGGAAAAGTGAGCTGTAAGAGAGAGAGAGAGAGATCTCAGTTGACCTTCGAGTTTGGAGGAAGGTCACGTAAAAGCATAAGGACCCCCTGAAGAGTATGTATGAATAGATTTATGACAGTGGACCAGGCGAAAGAGATCAGTAGAGACATACGGTCGCTTGGCGCTCCGTTCTCACTGACTACCCCGCTAGGGATACAGCGTGAAGCTGAGTAAGTAAAATATGTAAAACTAGATATAAAACTAGAACTCATAAACAGAGATATCAAGTGCCTAATCAGACACTTGAGGTATAAGAGACAATGATGCTAGGGTACTCATTCATATTAAAAAACATACCGATTTTTATACAAAACAGTATTAGTTATTGTTAATATACATAAATATATATTTAAATGTTTTTCCATACAAATATACTCACTCTTGATTCCATTGAAATAAATAATCCATAATAATTGAACATATTTGCTGTAATTATAGTTTAAAAAGCTAAAATGATGTGGTGCAATAAGTAATTTCCACGCTCGTGAACCAACATTTATTCGGTCTGACTAAATAGTAACGAAATGGGTAACCGCAGGACGCTGCCGTGCAAACAGACCGAGTCAATAGTTGATGTCCGACTGCAAGTGCTGTCTGCCCGCCCTGCGACCCCGTCGATTTCACAAGCCCGTGGCTTGTAAGTTACAAAATTTAAGTTACTATCATATATTTTTTTATTATTTTATTGTATATTATCATTTGTGGAACTATCTCCTGAATGATGAAGATAGTTTTAGTTTTAGTATCAAACTCATATCTACTATTCTAGTTATTATTTGTAAATTGGGTCAATTACCCCCTGACCCTCGCCTGTCAACCACTGTTGTTTATGCTGACCACAGAACAAGCCGGTGTAATAGCGCAATGGGTAATGCTAAGAACCTCCGCACTGACACTTAGAGACACAAGGCGCGGCGTGGACCTCACTAAAATTGAAATATTTGCTGCTGTATGAAAGGGCAAGTTGCGTTGAGTAAAGAACAGTGATATGCTGAAAAAAAATAATTAAGAAATACAAACTTAATTTAAATATTAATTTTAGCATTTCGCTCTCTTAGTCTCTAGTTTTTGCCATAAAGTCCAATCAAAGGTGTTAATTATATAACAATGATAAATATAATGATTATTAATAATTAAACATTTTACGTATTTTTTTAGGCTTAAGAAGCATTTGATCTTAAAAGTATCTAACAAACGTTTTATGATATTTAAAATTAAATATAACTACCTACTAACTACTTTTTTCTTTGTAATCACTATTTTCTATAGTCATCTAGTAGGTACATACAGTACTTTCTGGGAAATGGTGTATATAAAAACTACGACAAGCAATACCTATGTTTATTTGTTATACATCTTTTCATTTCTTCAATCGGCGTGAACTATTAATAATTTTTATATTATTGTTAAAAATAACCTCTTATTAAAACTTGTACCGAATTCACAACCCTACTTTTTATTTTATAATTAATTAGTTATTATGTAAATATAAATAAAAAGTTAATATTTTTGACTGACTTTGATCTGACTTTGCCAGACTGTTTTATCTATGTTTTCTGTATGTACATGTATACCTAATATGCTACGTACTTTTTTTAGCGAAAGAGCCAGAGGTAAACTTGGAACTAGTGTTAAGACTAAGTGTTGTGTTTCCATTAAGACACCTTTATATCCACTTTCTGCCTAGTGGTAATCGAACTCACAACCTGCCGCGTTTACGATCGCACGCTTGTGCCCCTGCTCTACGGCTGGCTTCACGTACTTCCTGTTAAGTATCATAACAAGTGGAATTGCATACAAAATAGACAAATTAAATAGTATGAAGAACAAACTACTTTGAATATAATTGCATCAGGTATGTGAACCAACATTAGCATTTAGAATACGTTAGCTGACTGAGTGAGCGCAAACAGTTGGGATTTATTGTAGTGTAATAGCGGGGTGCGTGCGGGGGCCGGCGAATTGGCGGCGTTGGCGGCGCTGGCGGCACTGACGGTGTTGCGGGTGCAGTGCACGTGGATCATAGGAAGTTATTACTTGTCCGCCGAAACATGCTCGTATAGTACTTATTAAAATGTATGCAAATACTGCACATGCAGGATGTAACTTCGATTAGCGGGAACAAGTTTAAATGCCTCTACGAAAAATTAGAAGTATAACTTGAGCTTAGATAGGGCCTACAGCCGCGTAGACTGTCAGAACAGAGTGCTGAGACACTCCCAGCACACGACTCGAGCGCACAATTCGCATTTTATTGATATAACATTGTAATTTGTGTTTTTTACATATAAGCACATATTTCAAAAAGTATGTGATTGCAGGGGAAGGGTCGTGTAACAGTAACGACGGGTTCCAAGCGCCCGTCGACGACAAGTCGGCCAGCGACGACGACGCGCCGCGGCCGGGCTCCGCCGCCGACAAGAAGAAGCACCGTCGCAACAGAACTACCTTCACCACGTATCAGCTACACGAGCTGGAACGAGCTTTCGAGAAGAGCCACTACCCCGACGTGTATTCGAGGGAAGAGCTCGCCATGAAAGTTAATCTACCGGAAGTTAGAGTACAGGTAAGGTTCTCTTAAGCTATGACAGCGTTCATGACAGTGGCTTTACAATAATATATTTTAATATTGATCTTAAGAATACGTTTATTTGTAATTAGTTACTAGTAATTATATAAAAAAATATAAAAGCGGAAAAAACATTACAAATACCTACCTCGTATGTAAATTTTTTTGTAAAATTCAAGTTTATTTAATAACGCAATCTTGATAGATGATGACTTTCTGTTAACGGACTTCACAGTACGGATAGTTTTATTTCATTCATGAAATAGGTTATATCGATATAGGTTATATACGATTTCAAAATTTGGCGGCACACAAAGAAAAAGATTAAAATTATTTACTTACAACAACACACTGTATAAATAGTTTATGACAAAAATTTTAATATATTTGCAAAATTTGGCGGCACACAAAAGTGCCGCGCAATTTCCGCGCAGTGGTTGAGAATCACTGGGTTATATATTTAAAATTAAACATTAAACAGATCATTAATATACATATCTAAATCTTTTCATGATAAAAGTAGATAGAAAAGTAATTATTTTGTAACAACAATGTGAGGACACATTCCGTCATCGAACAACAACTGAGCGATGTTCACTATAAAGTAGACTAATAAAGTCGATCTTATAACTCTCTCTCTGAGTCATTTAACAAAAAGCGGAACTAAATAATATAGCTCTTTATTAAGTGAAATGTGAAGTTCGCAAATAGAATTGGCTAGAAGGGTGAAGGACTATAATGA
This sequence comes from Heliconius congener, assembly GCA_018230605.1. Taxonomy (NCBI): domain Eukaryota; kingdom Metazoa; phylum Arthropoda; class Insecta; order Lepidoptera; family Nymphalidae; genus Heliconius; species Heliconius congener. The sequence continues at coordinate 3,935 of DWAO01005185.1, forward strand.
AGCAAGGGGCTTATGTCACTCCATCCCCTGTACGCAAGACGAACATATGTCAAAGTAACACCAGTTAGAATAGAACTCTCCGTCCCACCCCTCGCCGCACAGTCACGAGGGACCAAACGTGATTGAAGGGCTCCTCTTACACTGGCAGTCTCCTAATTGCTTCCTTACGACAGCGAAAAAAATGTTAAAGTCTACGGCAATTTAGTTTTTATTACAACGAGCGAAGAGTGTAAATGAGTGCAGGATTGAGTTTGGTCGTTTGTCAAATGACGTGGTTGTAGCTAATCTGCTAGTTAATAAAGGGTTACGAATGTTTTTGATGGGAAAATGTGTCACTTTGTGTTTGCGGCGACGAGCGGAGAGCGGAGAGCGGGGACGACGGCCTGATACTTTGACATTGAAACTATCGATAAAAACTTATTCTGCATACTTGTGTTTATAAACGTCTACTGTTAAATCAGTCAAACTTAGTATTGTTTTTAATAATACTGTTTTAAATGGTTATTGAATTTATTTATATTCATAATAAAATCGTAACTGAACGGTGTCTGTACATGAATAGAAACCAAAAGAATTATTTTTAACATTTTTGTTTGTTTGTCGCTTCGCTTACTCACTAAACATTGACTTTAGAAAATATTCAAACCCATCCGCCTCTCCGCCTACCCGCCTCGTCTATACTCGTCGTATTTGATTTTTGTTACAACAACGTTTTCCTTAATTACACGTTGTTTTTGTAGTTAAGCAATTTCTTAGACGTTTCAATTACCAACCCTTGCCTCCACTCCCGGACTGATGATGCTTGTCGAAATTACGCCTGTAACGTCCTAATTACATCTAAATTGATGTTTTTCAGTTCAAGTTAATTTTAGTTGTAGTGTTGCTAATCTGACATATTTCTCATGAATTCGTGCTTGTTAAACAAAAATTTACTTAGTTTAATTATCTTCGCACATAAATTAGTCTGCGTGGACTTTAACATGTAAAACAGAAAAAAAATCTTTTTTCCCGTTTTCGTGGAATTTTGAAAAATCTCTTATTGCTCTTCTACATTCCTTAACGTAAGCTAAATTGCAACTATCTAAGTCCATCAGTTCCGTATATATATTGTCAGTCAGTTACTCAGTGATACATGGACTCAGAGTTATTATAGTAGATAGATTACAATTATAAAGATAATAATAAATCAAAATACTGTTTATTTTAATACATAAATAGTATTCAAAAACATCTTTATAATTATATATTTTTAATTCGAAGTTACTAATTCGAAAGTTAATATAAAATAATACCAAAAGTACTGACTAACTCAATTCATCCAATCATATATTTTCTTTTTGTTCCAAAACACGTCGAATATCAAAATAATCCCGTGCATATACACTCATGCACTGGTATAATGTGCCAGCTTAGTTGGGCGCGAGTTTAAGCGAATTACCGGTCGCGTCCGCGTCGGCGTCGTCTAACTGCTCTATCGCATATATTAGTACCGTCTACTAGAAACTAAGTGCGTATAGTGCTGTAGCCAAATTAAACCTATTTGAAAGCTATTTTATTTTGTTTTTATATTTTTTTCTTAGTAGGGTAGATAAAAACAACAATGGATTTTTTAATTTAAATAGAAATTCAAAATTTTCTTAACGAAGCACTTTTGAATCGCGACTGAATATACAAAAAAAGCTACCGCCAGCCCGAAAGGCAGTTGAGTAGAGCTGAGAAGAAACTTTTTTTTCATCTTCACTCTGTATCTCGTATTTAGCGGGAAAGCAGAGGGAGTCTATTGCTAAGCCACTCCTCTATCCACTTTTGACCGCATTCTGGAGGTATTGCGTATTCAGTGGCGGAAATGGTAATAGTATAATAAGTTTTACTTGGAATATATACTCGGCCTCTACATATTAAGAGAATAACGATAAAAATACTCTTGCGCCATTATTACTTTTGTTTATAAGTGACTGAATGAAGTATGAATTGTATCAAAAGAAACAAAGTCCTATAAATAACAAAAAATAAATAAACAAGATGTACATTTAAGATACCATTTAACCATATTTTTTATTACTTCATCTGTTGTAGTACAACAAGCAATAGCGTATTATAAAAGTTGATTGCACATTTTGTCAGTTGCAAGTTGCAACCCTCGCAGTACAAATTAAGCACTTACGATGTTTATCTAACACAATGTATTTGTAGAGCTCCATAGAGCCCTTGTATTATTGCCAGTTGATGCTGTGACCTCTTGAGATGAAACTGCTTTATAAAGCGATCGAGCACTATGCCTTTTTTAAATAATGCCTTTTATAATAAATTGTAATTGTCATTTTTTAGCTTCACGTTGTATCTCGTATTTCGCAGAGTAGGCACAGGGAACCTAGTGTTAAGAACTCACTCAGAACTCCACGCACCGCTTAATATTTAAAATATTGTATGTTGAGTGACGGAGTTGAACGCTGCGCTTTAGTTTTTTTCGTAACATTTCATATTACTTATCTTTTTTTTATATTCTCGTATAATGCGTATAATATTGAAAAGGCACAAGATATAGAATATTTATCCTTTAAAAATATTATAAACTCATTTATATCTTTATTTTAGAATTGATTTCTGTATGAGGCTTTCCACAGCCCAACGGCATAGTATCTGATTGTAAGCGCGGTGATTCTCACGCTTCAGTTACAATAAAGACAAAGCACGGCGCTGAATTACGCCACTCTACATGGAAACAGGACATTAAATTCTCTTTGTCTATCAATAGGAAAATCGTGGAGCTAAAAATAATAATTCCTTTACTGATTTACTATAATCACTTTAGATCCAAAACGTTTCTATTATCAATTAAAATATCGTTTCCAAGTCCCCAGCTCCGAACACAGTCTATTATACTACAAGAGTGCATTAAACATGTAACAACAATGGATGAATAAGCGATAGCCATCAAATTTGCTACGATTCACGCACTATTAAGTTAGGGTAACCATAACGTAATCCTAAAATTTCTTTACTTTATTATTAAATGTTGTAATGAAATATTTTATTTCTCCTTTTTTTTATATATTTTTATTGCTTATTAAAAATTCATGTGTAAACTGAAAAAATATCTTTATAAAAATATTCGTTTTTTCTTCACAGTCATTCATTACAGTAATTTTTACAATGTCGATTCTTTATATTTAATATTTTTAAATATTTAAAATCGAGACCGAGTCGAGTTGTATTTTTATTTTCGAAATCATTTGTACATTATATTATTTATAGTATTCATTTACACTTTCCTCTAGTCTATAGTAAAGACATCAACGACATCCTTGAGAAATGTACAACCAAATAATTTATTATTTTTATTAAAGCAGCAATGTTTCTATTGTTATGTATTGTTACCTTAAAATCACAAATAATGATTAATATATAAATAAAAGTATGTTTTTATCAGTTTAGCGACATATTACAGCTAAAACATATATTTTTTTATCACAAAAAAACAATAAATAATTGAAACGTTCCATCGACGTGTTTTAACATAAACAAGGTTTAGTCCCTAGACTCCGAACCACTTGCTCCCCCTACGTCAGTCGCTTGTCACTTATCACTCGCACGGTCGACTTACCACAAAATGCGCTAATAAAAGTTTTTGAATGACCGAGAATGAATATACTATTCAATACTTAACTCTATGTCATACAAGTTAAGGTAGAAATTAAATAATTTTCAGTAACTCTTGGAATCCAAAAATCTTCTATGTAAAAGACATTGCTAAGTTTTAAGCTCTATACTCTAAATTTAGAGTTGTAATTGAATTATCGAAGACTTGCCGGTCTGTATAACAAAATGTGTCAGTCATTTAAAATAGAACTTTACTAGTATAAGCATATGTCTTAAAATGCAATGTCAAGTGTGGTTGTATCGGAGGGTGGCAATAAAAATACGTTTTATAATGTTTGTTTGGCGTGAACGCATTGTTTCGGGTTGTTTCGCGTTATTTTTTACTTTGGTATGAGTTTCAATGACATTTCTACTGTAATTATGGGGTCGATCGTATCAAATGGCTTGTTATAGTGCACCATATAGGGCACCAGCTGTGACAATGTTAGAGCTAAAAGGTAAAGTACAATTGTGTGTAGGTAGAGTCGGAGAATTGATAGTCGTCGTTGAGAATATTTTCAGGAACAATAAACTAGCAGTATAAAAGAAGTTGAAAGCATCACAATGTCAAATACTTGTACACTTGTAATTACGAATTTTCTTGATGCTTATATTTTTTTGGTGTTTTGTTCATACACAAAGTTTAGTAAAAGCTCGTGGTATTTTACTGTGTTTAACTAAATAATTATTTCAATTACTTAGCTTTTAATTTTAGTTGATTTATTAAAATCGTGTTGTATTGTTTATTTAATCCACGCTGCAAGTCGTAGTTGCGTATACAAGGACTTAGTAGTAATACAAAATAACATGAGTAAACGTACATTGCTAAAAATTAATATAAGTAATTATCTATACATATACATTGACATTTAAAAGTCCTCTCTGATATGTTGAGTAAAAGTAACAAACTGCACATTAACGAGCTAACAGCGTGAGACACTCGATTATCGCGCGACGTGTCGCTACCTATTACTAACTATTACTGCTGAGCCCCGTGTGGGTGCTCCACGAAGATATAGAGCGGACCTAGAATATATTAGGTCGTGACGCAGCGGCCCAGCGTCTGATCGTTAACGTGATGGTTGGGTATTCGATTTCCAGTAGGGGAAATTCATTATCTTTATACTTTGGTAAAACAGAACAAAACACAGCGTTGAGTTCATTCAACACACAGTTTTAATCAAAATTACCTGTATAATATGTGGGATACAGTGTCAAGCTAAAAAACTTTTAAATATTTTTTTTAAAACAAAAATATGTTTTTAAAAGTATATATATAAGAAGAAGTCACTGTATATAACAAATAAAAACGATAATTTTGATAACGAAAATTGAGTAAATAAATATAAAAAAAAAATATAATCAGCTTCACGCTATATCTTGCGCACAGCAGGGTAGACAGAGGGAACCTAGTGTTAAGACAGTGAGTTTCCCACTTTCCACCGAGTTTTGAAGATGTAGATTGTAAAATGAATATCATATTATAATTTATATAATAAATATTTAATTCAGGTTAAATTCAACTTTGCTTAACATATCCAGAGTAAGCACAATCACAGTTGTGTAGAGTGCCATATAAGTTAGTTATGTGTCGAGTCTCGCACCCTTACGGAACATAGTCGTTTGGGCGCGCTATTATATAACATGGTAAACTTCATTATTATATAACAAGATAACTAGATTTGAACGTAATCTTTGCCTTCCTCCATCATATAAAGTTGTTAAATTAAAATAATTAATCAGCTTCACGCTGTATCCCGCAAATATCAGGATAAGTATAGGGAATCTAGTGTTAAGACATTTAGTTCCTCACTTTCCCTCAAATTTTCGAGGTATTGCGTATTGAGTGGTGAAACTCAACGCCACGTTTGTGGCTTAATACAAGAACAAAGAAATGAACGTATTAATAAATAATAATTTATTCCCGCTGTAATTTATTCCCCCGAGTGGGAATCGGACCCACAACCCTCACTTTACAGTCACACGCTTGTGACACGCCACGATTGCCTATTACTATTTTTTAATCAGTCAGCCAATTTACTATTTTTTAATCAGCTGTATCCTGCTCTACGCAGGAAAAGAAGAGAGAACCTAGCGTGATTACACTCTCCATATTGCATGTTAGAGCGAGGAAATGAAAATTAATTAAATATAGGCGGACGCTGTAACAAAGTCCTATATTGTATATTTCAATAAAGTAATTGTCCTTTTGTTCAAATTCATTTTTGTTCAAATTTACTATTGTTAAAAGCAATTTATAATTTCGTGTTACATATGGTTTACACCAACAGTTTATACCTTGACAGGTCATCAAACAAATTAAACCTAGTACCCTCCGGGCGGATTACGAGCTTTATAACCCTCATTACTTCTAAACAGGCGAAAAAAGACGTACTCTCCCTTAGAAGTAAATCTACATTGATCAACTATTCTAACAAAAAAATTACTTTTCCGTCTCTACATAGAGACTAAAATAGAGTGCAGTGTTACAATGTAATACACTGCAAGTGGATATACATCATATCGTTATCAATCAATGCACTCTATTTTGGTACTTATGGCTTAGTTTGTTAGAGTTGAATTCGTTATATATGGTACATACATTAGGAAGGCTGTAGCGCATCAAATCGGTTCCACACGTTGAGTCCCACGAATCTTATCCGCTTATTCCCGTGATGACACTTGAAACGTAAATAAAATTAGCCAAAATGTTATTTTATTTTATTATAATTCATTTCACAATATATAATTTTCATAAATTATGGAATATTTCCACTTGTAATATTGTAATAATCTGTGGTGCGTGGGGAACGGACTGTCTTAACACTAGGTTCTCCTGCTCACTCTACTGAACGGAGCAAAGGATCTTCACGAGCTTTTATAAATCTAAGTTAAAGAAAAAGTAATATGTTTAACCTTCTCAATAGATATCGTAGCTGCTACAGCAATAGACAGCTTTCATAAATATTACAACACTCGGCACGCAATGAAGTAGTCAGCTTTTAATGTTACGTTTTTTAATAATTGTGTATTATTTTTTCACAAATCACTATATTTTGTTAGATCACTGATATAAGGTCGGGGCAAAAGTATTTTCCTATTGTTCAAACAAAGGAAAATATTTTTATTAGGTATAATTTCTTATTTATCTATAATATTTATGTGCCGTTTTGATCCTTGACTTGTTGCCATTTTATAGGTAGTGCCATGATCCCGTTTCTGTTGAAATTTTGAGATTTTTGATTAAAAACATCTAACAGGTAGGTTCACAGTGTTCTTTTGAGGTTAGGTTAGGTTAGTTATTACTTCGTAAGGAGTTTTGCAATGACCGAAACAGGTGGAAATTTGTTGGAGCACCGTCAGGGCTATACGAAGGATGCATCAACACATCCCAGCCAAACACTCTCAATTTTACTGCGTGTTATTGTTATTGTTGCTATGTGCGTTGTCATGGTGGGACACCATGCCCATCCTACTCACCAGCTCCAACCGGTTTTTCTCAATAGTTTTTTTTTCACCTCATCCGTTGCTGATAGTAGAGGTCAGAATCGATAATTTTACCCGCTCAAAAGCTCGGCAAAAGCTCATAGTGGACGATTCCTGTCCAATCCCGCCATACACATAGCATCACTATGTTCCCAGTCAGGCCGGTCTTTGCGGCTTGTCGCTGATTCGACCATGATCTTTTTCGCACATTCTTTTCGTAACTCACCCATTTTTCATCACTCGTAATCAACTTTTTATAAAATTGTTCGGAATTGTTACATTTCAATAAAGAATCGCAAATAGAAACACGTTGCATTAGGTTTCGCTCAGTGAGATCATGTGGTACCCAAATGTAATTTTTTTACCCATACTTTCGTAAATGACGTAAAACGGTTTGATGATCAACATCCAGACTTGAAACGCTTCAATCACATTTGTGCTACTCTTATTGATGCCGTATTAGATCCGTAAACCGCACAAATTTTATTCGCAGCGTTCGTCGCGTTTTTGCCTTTTTTGTAATAAAACTTTAAAATGTACTAATTTTCTTAATCACATACGTTCATTTTGCTTGCTTAAAAAACAATTGATAAATAGCGGTAATTAGTTTTTTATTTTTACTTATTGCATCTTCAGAATATCACATTTAATGGTATTAAAACCCAGCAAAGAGGTTTGATTACTAATAATACATTCAAAATACAAAAATACTTTTGGCCCGACTTATTATTATACAACAACTAAGTTGTATAATTCTTACAAACCTTGTTTTCAATAAAAATAAAGAAATTCTTTGGAATCTTAAATCTAAAGTAAACACTCGTAGTGCTAAATGGTTATATTTTAAATACTTATTTAGAAAACGTATAAAAATTTGAACGTAGTGGGGAAATTTTTTATAAATTTTTATACGTTTTCTAAATAAGTATTTATCTTTCCTAAGTGTGGATTAAC
>DWAO01005186.1:0-12013 GCA_018230605.1 Heliconius congener
CAATCGCAGTTATTTTTAGGGAAGATGTATATGTGTTTATGTGCCACAGAACAGTGGAATAGCCTACCATCGCCAGTGTTTGTAGGGCGATATGACATCGGTACCTTCAAAAAGCCCGTCTATCTTCACTTCAAAGGCCAGCAACACACCTGAAGATCCTCTGGTGTTAGATACGTCAGATGCGGTTGTCACTTACCAGGTGCCTCGAATGCTCCTCACGCCTAGCCTCATCTATTCCATAAAAAAACTAAATATTACGTAGTTAAAACTAAAAAAATAAATAAAAATGAAAAAAATATTACACGTCACTCTCCCTGATATTTCAACTTCACTGCAACAAATCGTTCAGCGTTAATTAATCAAAATTAGCTTCATATTAAAAACTGTCAATGATCGCGTCGTGCTATAAATTATTGATGTAATTCGACGAATTTGTATTCGAACAGAAATATTAACGCAATGCCTAGAAAAATTTGGCGGAATGTGGAGAATAGAGTGGAGAGCTTAACACTAGGTTCTCTCTGCCTACTTTTTTACAAAATAAAAATATTTAAGACTCAAAATCCCAAATTTTCCGTTTATGTAACATTTTTGTGTTTATTACTTTGCTCATATTGGTCGTACCGTGATGTGTGATTACAATTTTTGCATTTCTATTTAAAAATAATAATATCAACAAAATAATATCAATAAAAAAATGTTGGAGGGAAAATATGTTTAATTTACTTTTGTTTATTTCTACTATTAATAAGATACAAATGAAAAAGAGATAATAAACTAATAATAAGATAGGTTTTCCTTTTCCAAGAGGCATGAAAAAGTATAGCGTTCGTTGTGCAAACAAAGCGTGTAATGGCTAGAAAGAAAAAAGAACTGTAGTATTTTTTACTACGACAGTGTATATTTTTTAAAACTTTTACTTATATTTTATGTTAGAGGCCAGTCGTGGCACAGGAGAACAAGCATGCGATGCAACATGTTATGGGTTCGATTCCCTCTTTACGAAATGAAATATTTAACAATTTTATTTCTTCGCTCAATAAACGAGGTAAAGCGCGTAGTTTTGCCACTCTACATGCAATGCCTACAGATCTCGATAAGTAATGGGGACGAAAGTATTTTAATGGGAACTGTAATACTTCATTCTCAGGTTCCCTGTAGCTACCCTGTTATGTGTACACAAAAAAACTTAAATATCAACTTATCTATCTCTACTTCTATATTTACCTAATTTATAAAGGATGTTGCTACAGCAAACAGTAATTACATATTGTTTGTATTGTCACAGTACTATGTCAACAAATATGTTATTATAAATTTTACGCTCCAATGTATGCCTTATCTTTGGTTTACACATCGTCCTATAGTATATATTATATAGGTACTGGTAACGTATTTGCAAAATAATATGATACTATAATAAATATATAAAAAACATAAAAACAAATTTTCATTTAAATTCACTAAAAAGTATAAAATTTCCATTCCATTAAAACTTTTACTAACAACTTAAAACGTTATTATACGATTTATGATATGATTTAAAAGCCTGTTCTGAGATTTAAGTGCTCATATTTAACTTATTTAGTTAAACTAAGTTATTATTTAATTTTATTGTTTATCTATGCAAGTAAATCAAGAACAGCTTTAATTTGACAAAAATTTTAATCCGCCGTCTTGGGTGTTCTACCATCTTGAAATTCGAATGACGTCACGTAACTATCATGCATTGTTATCCTTGGTATGGGAATATACAAACATTGCCACTCACCATCTATCAAAAACGGTCCACCCGCCAAGATGATAAAAAAAACACCAGAACGAAACAAAAATTAGCTTTAATTACCAATTTCCTATGGCCATCTTCCAATACCATTATTAGATCCTGATGGTAGACCACGAAGTTGCTAGATGGTAATCTATCATCAAAGTACTCGTCAAGACGATTCAAACAAGCCCAAACTCGATGGGATTGTATTGCTTCACTAGCGAATTCCTACGGCCACCTTGCAGTTCCATTATCAGATTCCACTTCAATGTTACTTCGATAATCGGGAAAAGGATCAAATATAACTTGCAAGATTTGGTTGCAGACAAACATCGAGACTAGTATAACTAAATAAGTATATTCTGTTAAGCATAAGTAAGAGTTATCGACCATAATGAGTTTAGTATATAGTGAGATATCCAAAAATTTATTGAAGCTGTCATCGTGGCGCAAGAGTACAAGCGTGCATTTGTAAACAATTTCCACTTGGAGGAATGAAATATTTAATATTTTCATTTTCCTCGCTCTGGTAACCAGCCAAAGCGCGATGTGGAGCTCTGCCACTCAACCCACATTGCCTCGATATTCAGTGAAAAATGGGGAACTCGTTACCAAAAGTAGGAAACATAAGTCTCACGATTGCTAAACGAACCCACAACCGTCGCGACAGCCTTGGGCATGTTTTTATACAATTTAGATGATAAGTAAGCTGTTGAAGTTACGAAATTTCACAGTATACATATAACACAAATCAAGTCACGTCCAACATTTCAATTTAACATGCAAATGTCAGATATAACGTGACGTTGTTTAGTGCTCGGACTAAAACTTAATTATATTTCTAGACGCGACGAGCTTCCACGGCACCACTTAGCTATTCCACATTTTGCAAATTCACAGAATACTAGTAGGTACCCTACGTGTTTGACTTTGCATAATAAAATTTTCAAATTTTGAATCTTGTTTCAATTATTTTTTTTATATTACCGGCTTATTTTTTCAAAAAGGAAGAAGGTATTTATTCGTTACCTATATTTTTTTAAGTTTATCCGTTGATTTCCGTGTTTGTGGTCCAAATCCAAAAACAAATGATTTTTAATAGTACATAGGTTACATCAATAATTGCATTTATTATTTTAAAATATTTTTTACTTTAAAGTGATTAAACTATTGCGCGTACTTAGCTCAATTTGGTTTGTTTTTTTCTATTTTTATATATACGTAAGTATGTAAATATTATATAATAGTTCAGCTCTGTTTATGTTTTTAAATTATCTTTTATGTAATTTAATTATGGTTCATTTCAGGCTGCTTTGAAAATATATTTTGATTTTACCCGTTCTAGCAGACAATGCACGCGCTTTTTCCTATCAATATGCAACATCTTGAAAATTGAAGAGGAGTATCTAAAATTAGGTTTCTTTTGCCTACCTGACTATGCGGGAAAACGAGTGAAACTGCAAATTTGACTAAGGCATTAGTGTACAATTTTAGACAGTAAGTGCAGAGAGGTGAAAATGGGCATCAGAGCCTTAGCACGGGGGAAAAAGCATTAACCTGCTATTTTTTCTTATCTCTAGTGTTTACCCATAGTTCATGAACCTATCATCACTAACTTGAAGTAAATTAAGGCGGACAAACACAGCGCTAGCACGCTTTAACGCTTTGGACATTATATACTCTACGTAAACGTATAGAACTATAGATGGCATTAGTGGCGCAGGGGCATAAGTAGCCTGTAAATGCGACAGGTTGTGGCTTCGATTTCCACTCGAGGAATTGAAACATTTATTATTTTTAATTTCTTCGTTCTAGTGTCGAGGCGTTTAGTTCTGCTGCTCAACACACAATGCCTCCGAAATTAGACGAAAAATTGGGAACGGAGTGTCTTAATATTAGATTCCCTCTGCCTACCTTGCTGTGTATATAGTGTGTAACGGTAAAACAAGATATACAAAGTTTTGATAGTGTTTCGTTACAAGTTTACCCAATCCATGCCCAATCGACTAGAGTACTTCAACGATTTCCAAGATAACGATTGTACCGCACTACCCGCTCAATAAGAGCTTCAACAACAGCTCTTGCTCCAACCTTGCACTGACAGGACAATTCAGGAACAGTGCTGGGTTTTCGTGCAATAGTCCATTGTTATTATTTAGCATAATTTTCACTATTACATCTCATAATATAAGACACTTTTTTTTAAATTTAATATTTAATTGCTTTTTATTACATTTAAGGCTTACTTCCTAGAAGTAAGAATTATTAATTAAAAGAATTGATTCTTAATGGGTACTTCACTATTGTTGAAACTTTAAGAGGTAGCCTAAATATAAGAAGAAAGAGTTAATAGATTTAAAGATATATTTGTTCTCTTAAGAAGGGTGAACAGAAGCAACCTAGTGTTACGACACGACCGTTCACCACTTTCAACCTAATTTTCGAGACAATGCGTGATGAGAGGAAATTAAACACCGTGGCTTGTATTGTTACCAGAGCAAAGTAAGGAAAAAATTCTACTTTTCTGAGTAGGAATCGAACTCACAACCCGTTGCGTTTACAATCATACACTCGTTCGGTCGGTCTCATTCCACTTGTTATTTGATTTATTATCAAAGATACAGTATCTAGTTAGGTAAGTGTTGTTGAAATATATTTTTCACAAAACCATATAGACGAGTAGGTACTATCCTGCCTACTAGGAAGCGAGAGCGTTGTACTTTTAGCGATTAAACTTAACGCCGTGTTTTGTCTCGTCAAAATAAAAACAATTTTTTCTCCCGAATATATCGAACTTAGAACTGCCACATACTGTGTCCCATTAAGCATAGAAAGCTTCTACATCGATGACTTAACATAGGAGCCTAACTCAAAGATATGGAGAAAGTTATAAGCCGAGGTAGAATTGGATTAAAATGCATTTGGCTTGGATGTGATTGGAAAAAAAAGCAAAAGTTCCCTGAGTGAAGGCACACACGAAACCGTTTGCTGGGTTTTTAAAAGCCGCAATCCGCGAAATTGAGAATTTTACCATATTTTTAATGTATGAATATATGATGTTTTTTTTGGCTAAACTGACTGACTAAAATGACGGTTATAGATTCGATACTTGCTTGGGATAATTAATTATTTTTCTGATAACAAAAGTAAGGGCGATGTTTAATCGTTCCACCACTCACCACGAAATGTCTCGAAACATTGGATGAAAAATGAGAAAGGGCTCAATAAGAGGTTTTATCTGCCTACCATTTAAAATGCCGGTTAAACGTGAATTCGGCTCGCCCAACCGGGGTTCCTTACTAGTTAGTATTGTAGGTCAACGGGAAGTAAAACTTATAAAAGATAACAAATTTATGTTTGGGGGCGACGACAAAGTAATTCCATGATTTTTTTTCATTTTGAAGTACGGAACCTTAATAAAGGCCATCAAAGTGCAATGGAAGTGTATAACTGCAGACGCGTTTGATTCGATTTTGTTCTTCACTCGGTTCTTCTTCTTCTTCTTCCTGGCATCAATCCCGGCTATTTACCAGTTCGACAATTGGCCCTCATGTCCTGCATCACGACATCCAACCAGCGCTTCTTTGGGCGTCCGAGAGGTATCACTCCAGGGACTGAAATAGAGAGGCACTTGCATCAATTGACATAGTTCTTAGGCCGGCGCGTAACGTGACCAAACCATCTCAGGCTCTTATCCTTATCTCTCTTATCTGGAGCTTATCCGCTACATCACGGACTCTAAGACTACCTCCAATGAATGTGTTGCGTATGCGGTCAGACCGCGTTACGCCGCACATTCACCACAGCATATTCATTTCCGTGACGTGAAGCTCCTGAGTGTGCCCAGATAGTACTTGTATTGTTATATTTATCTAGTAACCTCAAGTTTACCTCGGATACTTAGTTTGTGACACGTGTCATACGTAACTCAGTAGTGATTTCAATTGGACCATAAGGGTGAAGCTGTAGGTAAAAGCTAATTGTATTGTATGTTCTCTAAACGAAATTGAACTAACTACCAGATTTTTTTTAATGCCGGGGGTGGTAATGATCCAGTCGAGTCTACCCATACGAGTTGCCATTGCCTCTTACGACACCACCAGTACCAGGATGATCACACGGCAAAAAAACCAGATCCTTTCAATTAAATGGGTCTTGACAGCTTTATGGTACATCACAGAAAAAGCGAGAGAATGAAATATTTTATATTTTTATTGACTACGCTCTGGTAACGAGGCATGAGGCGGCGTTGATTTTCGCTACTCAACAATGCCTCAAGAACGTCCTCACGTTCCCTCTACCTACCCGGTTCTGTGCGGGATATGGTGTGAATATGTTAATAATAAAAAAAATTAATAGAACAAGCGTATCATATTCTCTCAAGTGTAAAACAAAATATCTATCCTCCTTATTTTATTTGTCATAAACAATTTAAATAATCCCCATTCTACATAGAAAGTTGCGACTACAAAGAAACTTGACGTGACGTGGGTCACTTTGTCCTTTCTAAGAAATATGAACACGGTATCGTATATGGATAGTAATGTGAAAAAAAAGGTTGATTGTGATTGCCTTTCTTTACGAAATGGAGGTAACATATTCGATTTTAGTTTAGTCAAAATAAGAATTAATAATATGTAATTTAATAAACGATTACAAATGTCTGTTTTATATATAAGTAGATTTTTCTAGCGGCTTTGCTCGCGTGTTCAAAAGGAATTATTTAACTAAGAGTACATAAATCCATATTATAATGTCAGATGTAAAAAAATTTCAAGTATGCGTTTTTTTTTAAATCTAATTTAAATGTTTTGTCGCTTATGCGATTATGTCGCCCTGGTAAGTTTTCCAAATATATAATTATAATATGACATAACTTAGAATATTGCTACCTCATAAAGTATTTTGGCTTCCTCTGAAAGAGGTGAAGCCAAAACAGCACTACAGTAAACTGTCCCTCGGAACATGTAGCTTATTTGTCTTTCTAAACGCTTTGTTCTGGACACATTCAATATATGGTAGACATCACCAACAGAATAAGAATTGTAAATATGACAGTAAGAGGTCGTTGACTTACCCATTAAACACCAAAAAATATTGACTTACCTATTTAGAAAACGTATAAAAATTTGAACGTAGCGGGACTCGAATCCGCGCCTCCTGGAAACCGACGACTGGTCGGTTTCAAAGAGACGCGGGTTCCTTTTCTTTCCTAAGCGTGGAATTTTGATTTTCATTTTTTTTCTTACCCATTAAACAAAAAAATTGTGCCCAGAACGAAATCTAAGCGCTAGAATTATCTTTTTTCTATTTAAACTAAAGAACTCGAAAGGATGTGGTTGGCTCTTTTTATACCAAATACCTTTTATATAGAAAATTTGTTTAACTTTGGGTATAAAATTAGTTTAAAAAGAAAAACTAATAATGGGAATTCCATCAAACATTGCTTGCTTCGGTAATAAATATTAAATCAGGAATGTAATTGCCCTCCAGACTCACATGAAACGATATCCACTGAAAAACCACATTCTTTCGTAAAGATCGCAATCTCAAGATATTGTCCAATATAGTATAGGCTATATGAGGTTCTCAAAATATCTAGGTACATCGAGCCAAATGTTGGAGCGAACTGTAAGAGTCTGTCAATATCATTGTATTAATATGAATGTCGATTCTATGTATGATAGAACTTCAAGTCTTCAACTTAGCCTCTATTATGTACACATTGGAGTCTATTTTAAATTTTATTGCTATCTTTTGTTCGTAGACATAAAAGGAAGCCCCTGATCCCTCTTACTTCTTAGAACCATCTGTAAATATTATGTTATAATTCTTCTCTTCTTTTTATTACTATTTTCTTAATATTTAAATCTAGAAGTACATATCTGTAGTACTTACTTTAATGAAAACGTTCTTAAATGTTTGGAACTATTAATTTTAAAAAGTTTTAAAAATTAACGTGAGCATTTTATTGTGTCAATAGTACAAATCAGGTCTCTCCTACTGGTCTAGTCTTATTTTTAAGCCAGAATTTTTCAGCTACTGAGGAATAGTGGTTGTAAGCACATCACACTTCTCATCACACGAATGGGCGTCGTTTTAATAAAACTACGAATAATTCTTATGAATTGATTTTGTGTCATGTCTAATTTCCCTTAATAAATGTTTTTACTACTATCATAAGAAAAAACTTGTGTAATCGATACCACTTGTAAGTAAGGAAATGTATAATAACCTTAAATATTTAGGGTATACAATCCAACAAGAACCAGCCAACACATTAAGAATGTTAATAAATTTAAGAACTTTTTTTAGATATTTCGTTAATGCCTAACCCACTTAAGCGATTAATCCAACCTCTCGCCCAGATGTCAAATTGTATCGACTATCTTTAACTGTTTGCCCATAATCGACAAATGCGCAGAATTTTTTCTATAGCCTTTATTGAAAATACAAATTTTAAATATGCGTTTTTTCAAACGCAATTTAGTAAGAAAACAGTTCTTCACTATAGTGTCAAGACAAAGCGCAGCGTTGAGTTCCGCTATTCCACATGCAATACATGCAGAGTTTGACCGAAAATGAGGAATGGAGAAATTCTTGTCATTAGGTTCCCTCTGTCTACCTCCCACCAGAAAGTGGGTCTGCGCGTAGTAGAGCGTAAAGTCAAAAAATATTATAATTACTGTACATTTTAATTAAATTTTCTTTGCGACTTAATTAATACATTGCATACATTTTTTCTTGACCCTCTCGTGCTACTTTCTAGAGGGTCAAGAAATGCTTGAATTTTTAATGTGATGTTCTTTAAACTAATTGCAAACGAAAATTACGTAGCTTCATCATTATACATGTTAAGCAGAGAAACTGTGGTTATAGTAATAAGGGATGAAAAAAATATATAACTGAGAATAGAGCCAGTCGTGGCACAGGGGCACAAGTGTGTGTTTGTAAGCACGATTGTATGTGGGTTTGATTCTCATTCGAGAAAATAAAAATAATATTACATTTCTTCGCTTTTGTAACGAGGCAAAGCACGGCGTTGAGTTTCGCCTTTTAAAACGCAATGCCTTCAGAATTTTTATGCAGGATTACCGTGAACCTAAAAAGAACAATTGCAACCGTAATATTCTACATTGTGATCTCGTATAATGTAATAAAAATAGATAATTACCACAATTACAAATAGCTTTAATTTATATACCGCACAGCATAGTACATCACGGTCACCAGAGAGAGACTGTTCTCCTTTTTTAGCCCAGTCTTCGCAATACTACGTGTTGAGTGGCGCAACTCAACGCCGCGCTTTATCTATCACAGTTAACAAATGGTAAACGCTTGATATATAAATATTGGTAATGTTAAAATTATCACTTAATTCAATTGACGTAACTCACATTAATTGAAGTCAAAATTTTCCACGGTAACCAAGCTAAGGTCAGAGCTCTTCTAGCTCGACCTTCTCAAATCCAGTGACACCGTAGAGGCCATTATGTCCAACAGCATACAGAACAATTGAAAAACGTAAACAATGAAGTCAAAGCACTGATATTTTTAGATAATCTATTTTTATATGTTGGATTTTCAAGATACTCTATCTTATACTATACTACACTCTCTATCCTACTGACATTCTGAATTTAAACACTGTAAGTCCAGAAGTTTCGTCTGTAACTGTCAGTCAATAGTAAAAAAAATATATATGAAAAATATATGAAAATAAAAAAAAATATACATTATTTTTTCAGAAACTCGAGGCTTATAAAATAAAAATAATAAATTTTACGTAGCGTTCTTTTACTTTAATAAAAACTACATCTGCATTTAAGATGGAAAGAAATATAACGATGAAGGGAGAATTGTATTTAGAAAGCGAATTGTAAATTTATATTTCCACATGGGTTGTTTCAACGCACTTACTTTGTAAATTAAATGTTTTATATGTTTTTAGTCTCAAGTAGATCTCTTGTTTTGATTTTCAACGACGACGAGTTTTACGAAAGTTCGCTTGTGACTTATTATAATAATTTTCTTAAAATTTTTCTTTTAAACTAGTTTTCACTTTCGCTTTAGCATGCTTGGATATATGGAAAATTATTAAAAATTGTGCCTGACACATGGCACAGTGAGTCCGAGATAACTATAGTTATTATATAGCTAGCTTTTCTCGATAAATGGACTTTTCTGTACATAAAGAATTTTTAATTCGAATTAAATAATTAATAGCAGACAGGAGGCCAGCCATGGCGCAGAGGCACAAAGTGTGACTATAAACGGGACTGGTTGTGGGTTAATAGGTAATACGTTAATTATATTTAAGGCTGTAATGGCACAGGAGCACGTGGTAATGGTGGGTTCGATTCCCACTAGGAGAATTAAATATTTAATATTTTTATTTCCTAAATATCGCGGCAAAACGCGGCGTTGAGCTCCTTTCCGCCGCTGATCATGCAATTATTTTAAAATGCTTTATTTAAAAACGTCCTATGAGTTGTGACGTGTGTGCATCTACATACTGTGTCATATATAACTCGGTCATTAAAATACCCTTAGTTACATAGGGAGTAAAGCTGTAATAAAAACTAGTATCAAAATAAAAAGAAAAACAAACAAATTTTTATCCGCTACTATCGGCCTCATACTGTCATTGACCTTCCAAATGTAATTTTGAAACACAAAAACCTAAATGTTAAACTAATTTAAAGGCTTATTGAGACATTCGATAACACTCAAAGGCAGAAAGAAAAACAACGCTTTATTGGATTTGTAAAGGGAGACCTCGCTATATAATATTATTCTACATTACAAAGAGAAAATGCTATATCATTCTATAAATCGTCTTAACTTCTTTTCAGAAGAACAAAGTATATTTTTTTCTACAAAAAAACATAGTTAAATATATCTTTTCTTTGTCTTTTTTATATAAAAATGTATTTTGGGAGTAATTATTCAAAATTGTTGTATTTTCATTTTAAATATCACGTACTTATTTATTATCGTATCGAACTAAAACGCAATATTCTTTTTAGTGTATGCGTTTCTAGACTCATACTTCATACATTCGCTCATTCTATACAATCAGTCATTCATGTACACATTCACTAGTATAAATAGACAAACACAATCTAGTTCGCACCACTTCATTAATACGAGAACCACCGCTGAGAGCAGACGTGTTGGCTGTGTTCATTGAGTGTGGCTACGAGCCTGTAAAATAAATATACATATAGTCAAAGATCGATTGTTCGTCCTTTATGATAAAGATTTTGGTCTATCTATTAATCCTTATGCATATTCATAAAGAAGTGTAAAAGTAAGAAGAGCCTAGTGCCACGACACTCCTTTCTCTATCATTCCATTCTTCAATTGGATCGTCACTCGGAAAAGTAATTGTTTTTTTCTGGCGTCATCCATAAGCACGAAATGCAGAGGGAATTTAGTATTAGGAATTAGGATACCCCAATTCCTATTTTCCAAGCAATTTCCTAGATACCAGACAATTTAGAAGTAAAAAATACCTTTACTTAACATAAAGTAATACGAATAAATAAATATTATATAATGTTGTAGCCGGTGCCAAGTAAAATAAAAGCGCTTAGTAATATGATATTACACTAAGGTTGTTGTGGCATTAGCTTGACACCGACTTCATAATTGTAAAATACTTTTTCATCATTTTTGCTTAACAAAATAATATCGTATTATTTTGCGTTAAGTAAATTTATTATTTGATTTTTGTTAATTGTTTGAAGTTGATTTTTTTTGTTAAAAAATATTTTACGATTTTAAGTGATTGATAGAACTTAAAAGGGTGCTTGTCGAATAGGAAGTGGTTGTCCTTTGTAAGACTTCAATTTTAATTAGATATTATTTTTGGACGAACTTAATATTTCAGCATATTGAACAGTATGAAGTAAGCCAAATACAGGGTATACATAGCTGCTGTATATCATTGAAGAAGTTTCTTGAATGTCTATGGTTGCCATTATAATTTTTTTAAATTTTAATTTATAGTGGCAATTCATATGGGTGCAAAGTGGATCAATATAATGGAATTAAGTCCAGAACTCATGGTATCTAGTATAAGCAGTTAAGGAATTTCCATGAGTATCCTTCGTCTGCATTGTTAGACCTCTAAAAACAGTCAATGACACTTCGCCAGACAGACCACAAAGACGTTGTGGTAAAAATAAAATAAATAAATCAGCTTCACGCTGTATCCCACACACTGGAGGGTAGGCAGAG
>DWAO01005187.1:0-12011 GCA_018230605.1 Heliconius congener
AGTATTTATATTTCCTAAGTGTGGATTAACACTTTAAAAATGTTTAAAAATATTATGAAATATGTTAAAAAATATTGTTAGCATTATTTTTGTTTTAACTTTTTTAAATACTAGTATTTCTATCGGCTGTCTTCTTGTTTTCAGTGTGTTGATTGATTTTCTAATATAAAATCTATGTAAATAGCATCTGACTACCACCTCGGAGTCAATTTTGATAAATTAAGCACGCTTATCTCAAACGTGTATTGGACTGAAACAATTGAGTTGAGTTGCTTTTGTGCTTTATTTTGGCCTATTTGAAAAAAATAAACTACATAGCCACATAGATTTTTTTTTGCTATAATATAATATTAATAAACAAAGGATCCTCTTACCACGTGGGCATAAGTGTGCGACTGTAAACTCGACGATTGTGGATTCGATTCCACTCGGGAGAATGAAATATTTAATATTTTGATTTCCTTGCTCCGGTAATGAGGCAACTCGCAATGTCTCGAGAAATGATCGAGCGTAAAGTGAGGAACGTAAGTTTTTATTGGAACAGAGTATCTCAACACTAAGTTCCTATGTTCCCTGTGACTTCCCTGCTGCATAGGTGCGGAAAGGCAGCGTGAAGCAAGAAACAGCAATGTGAATATCTATTCATATCATAAAATGCGATGGGCTTTTTATTATATTGCGAATAGTTCATACCAATCTAAAGATTAGAGCTTCAGCCGTCCTTTTATATTAGTTTTAGATTTTGTTAGATAAGCAGATTGTAAAATGATTTTGTAATGCCAGAATAATAGATTTGCAATCTTGCTGGTTTTTTCGGCAAACAACGGGGTAGAAAGAAAAATATTTAGCTCATATTATTGTACTATATGATTGCTGTTTTTATTATTATTATATTCAAAACCACTGTGCCACTGTAGACGCGTAGGGTTCTGGGTTCGATTCCCGCGCGGCGTTGAGTTTCGCCACTCAACAGGTAACGTCTCAAAAATTCGGCGGAAATTAAGGAATGAAGTGTCTCAACACTAGGGGGAGCTATGTGCGGGATACAGCGTGATGCTTTAATAAAATAGTATTATTGACGAAATTTAGAGCGTCAAAGAAAATTAGTAATTTACATATGTAAATTCTACCGAATTCGAATCAAATACATTACAAATATCATACAAAGCAAAAAATAAATATTAAATAACAGATTTCAGTATATATTATTCAATTATAAATCAACGTTCAAACTTAGCATACCATAATATGTACATGTGCTAGTATTGATAGCTAGCTACATATCATATATCAACACGCTGTTAATATTTTATTGCTAGTTTTACGCTATGGAAAATGATTGCGAATTGAAGCATTGCGACTTTTTTACAATTGAATCAATAGGCAAAACACGACTAGAACATTTAAGACAATTGTATCATTATTGGCCATACATATTTATAAATATATATATATATACATTATGGGATATTTGTATATGTTGCGCATTGGGACAAAGTGTGATCATGAACGCTATAGTTTTGGGTTCGATTCCCATTAGGGAGAATAAATTATTTAACATTTTTATAACTTCGCTCTGGCAAGGCAAAGCGTTGAGACCGCCACTCAACATGCGATTTCTCGGAAACACGGCAGATAGTGGGAAATGGAGTGTCTAAACACTAGATTCCCTGTTTTGCTATGTGCGTAATACAGCGGGAAGCTAAAAGCTTGTGTGCAGTGTAGTGCAGTGTTTTTATATTTTATCTATATTTTAATATATACTGTTTATAATTTATATTATATAGTTATAAAATTTAAGGATTCACTTAATTGTCTGCCATTCTGTGTGACTGACTGTCAATACCATTAATTTAATACGGACGTGCATTCGTTTATCGTTCATATTATTAACATTTCAGATTACTAAATTGCATAGCTAATTTACTAAACAGCACGGAGAGAGGAGAGCTAGCGTCGTTTCTAGAAGCGTGTCGGATCCGCCCCCCAATGCCGGGACACACCCTCAAAGTGACGTACAATGCCGGCCATAGCGTCTTCTCGTGTCAAAGCCCGGATAATAAGCTGCCCAGTATACCTGAGAATGTGAGTTTTTATGTTTATATTTTTGATTTACTTTAGGTATTTTTATCACTCATCCGAAAATTTGGCAAACGTTGACTTTTTTTGATACGTTTCTAGTTCTCGCTGTTTAGTTATTTATGAATGTGAACGAAATGTTTATATTGTGGCTAGTGATCGTTTGTAGAATAAAATCGAGGGTTCAATTCCTTATCTCTTTAATACTACCTTACTAATTGTTTTACGGCATATTTTATTTACGCCTTATTTAAAAAAAAAGTAAACAACGCTCTAGGAAACAATTGCTTTAACTTAACCCTATAGATTTTTTCCAATATTACCGCAAAGCTAAAAAGGAAGGTATGTATGTGTGAGACTTGTGAGTATGTAAAGTATTTATATGTAACTACGTTAAGAAATTAATCGCAAAATTTATTAAAATTTGCTTATAACATTAGTTTGAATGTATGAAATAATTAACGTTAATCCCTTGGCTTACTACTAATACATACAATTATTATGATTTTTAAAATATGTATAACACTTTTTTAAACATTTTTAAAGTGTTATTTCACAGTTAGAAAAGAAAAATACTTATTTAGAAAACGTATGAAAATTTGACCGTAGTAGGACTCGAACCCGCGTTTCCTGCAAACCGACCAGGTCGATCGATCGTTCAAATTTTTATACGTTTTCTAAATAAGTATTTTTATGTAGAATACTTATATTTTAATGCCGAATTTAATTCTTTGTTCGAATTTATAACATCTACTATATTTTCTGTTTTGTATGATCACTGCATCGTAAGGAATTCACGAAGTTGTTCAGTTTATTTCCTTTTGGACTTTCTCTTTAAAAATGACATTTTTAATTCTTTTTTTCAAAATATATATTTATATTAAGATTCTCTCTAAAAATTGGAATGCCTATTTCATGTTTGATTTGACAAATTCGTTTTTTTTTTTCTCAATTAATATGAGAAACGTTGAAACGGTAACTTTTGTATCGAATATGTGAAACTTATATACAATAACCATTATTTATAAAAAAAACTGATCGTCGTTTTTTTAAAACGGAGTTATTACACTTAAGTGCAATTTTAAATATAAACTTAATTTATAAAAAAACGCAATATCAATGAACTTTGTATACCTATTATTGTATTGTGATAAAATATTTTTTTAATCGTATTTTATCTAAGATTGTTCCAATGAAACAAATCTGCATAAGGCTTTATATTTTTTAATTCTTAAAACAATTGACTTATTACAATAGGCTTTCAAACTTCATTGAATTGCGAGGGAATTTCTCATGATTATGTTCTTGAGATTACCCTGTAAAACTAACACACACTGGAACACTTCCTTTGTGTTTAAACAAGAAAAATAGATGGAAATTGTAATTTGACAAGAAACTAAAACTCACTCATTAATAAAATACAATTTATATTATAAATAAAATATTTGATCATATCTACTGTATGAGGAATTTTCAAAAATAATATAACTATAACTAACTAATTTTGGCTATCACATCAAATATTTTGAGATGGTAGTCTAAATGCTTCATTAGTAGATATTGAGAAATTACAAGTTCCATCTACGCTTATTTTTTTAAATGTTTTAAAAAAAAAATATTAACATGTAAAAATAGTCTATGGATTAAGCTTGATGCAGTTATATGAGTAGTTAATTATTTTGTAGAATAAATATTTGTAGTGTTTATCGTTCTATTGTTTGGAATGTAAAACCCAATTACCGGTTAATGTGTTACTAAGACTACAAATTATATAAGAATTATGAAGAAGTGTGTTTGATTGTGTTGAGTGGTTTATTTTTGTGTTGCCATATAAATCAACTGATTATATGATTGAATTATATAAATTTTATAGTAGAAAATATTATTATAGTATATTTTTCTTGTATTATGTTATGTTCTATTTAATATTTATTTGTGTAAAATTCTAAATATGTAAAATTCAGTATTATGTAAGATAATGTAAATAAAAAGATAAGTAAAAAAAAAGAAATGAAATGAAAAAAATGAATAAAAACAAAAAAAAAACTAAAAAGAGAAAAATAAATCAAACTAAAAGAGAAAGAAAACTAAAGAGGAATAAAAAATAATATAAAAAAATACAAAAAAAACCTGAAAAGCAAAAAAAATGAAACAAAAAAAAATATAAATAAAAAAAATACATTAAAAAAAAATATAAAAAAGACTAATAAAATAGAAAAAAAAAACAAAGTTATTATGATTATATTATAATTTAATAGATAATGTAGAATTACTTTTAAGAATTTTCGACCTGGTGTATCAATAAAATAAGTGAAGCTATTTATTAATCAAACAATTATATTTTGAGTCATACAAAATGAAATCGGAACATGGTTTTCTGATGCCATACATATTTAGCTTCATGGTCACCAGGTCAAGTTTGTTCAATGGAGAAAGCTTTGCGCGTTGGCTCTTTAATATATTTGAATGAGTGATGTTATTAAGAATTTGTGAGCCTCTCCTTGAAAAAACTTTTTAAATGACATAAACTATATTATATACTGTATGTAAGATTGTAAGTAGGCTATATGAGATTTTGCTATCATTGCAGTAGATAAGGAAGCGTTATTGAAATTGTATGGGCTTAATAAATGTTTGACCGTATACATTTTATGTTTTAATAATTTACATTTATTAAATAATTCCATACAAATCTATAAATAGATTTCAATATATGCTTCGATCATATAACCTATGGCTTAAGCCAATCCACATTGTATAGGAATATGTTATAATAATATATTTATAATTTTTTAAGTAAATATATTACTAACAAATTGGCTTGGATTGCTATTATTAGGGTAAGTTAGTCTTGTTTAATTGAAGTATTACATGTTATTATGTGTTTGTTCCTGGTCTAAATATGTTTATATAGAATAAAAGTTAAAATTAGTTTTTAGTGTAATAACTAAAAACTAATATTAAGTTAGTTATTAAGATAGATTATTGATATTTATGTTAAAATAAAAATAAGGAAGCCGCCAAGAAGCTGGAGTGCCATATAAAAAAAAAATCGCTACCTGTGCAACAATATGCACAAGTAACTAATTGAGTATTACTGGAAGCCATCTATCTTCTCAACCTAAGATTTTATTTATTCAAGAAAGGATATATTTTAAAATATAAAATAAATAAAAAATCGCCATTGACTTTGGGGATCCCTTAAGATCTATACTTGAAATCTTCCTCTTCCTCCTTTATATTTGTGATTTTATTCTTGTACAGTGTGAGATGGCATTGTATTGCTCGTAGTATTTCTTCTTCGTAAGGAATTGACACAAAAATCTACCTTTGTAAACAATGTTCTCTTAAAGTCTGTAAACTTAATAGTAAATGTTATGAAACATGTTAATAACAGTTTGTTATAAATGGGGAAGTATTGGAAGTAAAGAATTTCAAATCTTATCAATAGATCTTTATCATAGTGGGCTCCTCATGTTAATGGATTCGGGTGGCTCAATTTATTGATTAAGAAGAGTATTTGTTTTGTAATAAGATTTATAAAATTATTTATTAATAGTTAATCTTGTAAAATTGAGTTACACGCGTCATATATATTCAATAATAATAATATTTAAAAAAAAAGTGTTTTTAAATTATTTTTGTAAATATCATATTGTGAAACTTATTAAATTACAAAGCAATATAATATCAGGAACAAACACGAGTATTACATAAAATTACACTGTTTACGTGTTTAAATTAAAGAATGATGGTCAGTTTAATTATTGAATAATGTTTTACACATTATATAATTAAATATTTGTGTACAATTTAATATCTTCTTATATTTTGTAAACTGTCTCATCTAGTTCAATAGCGTATACAATTCCAAAATGATTGTTATTCCAAAAGAGTTGCTTAAAAAAATGAGTTATATCTAAAAGTTTGCAAACATCTAGGAGAGAATCACTCTTATTGAAAGATGTGCATATGTTATTTTAAAGTAATTCAAGGTTCAAGTTATTCTTCTACCATATAGGTTTTACCCAATAAAATATAGAATCGTTGTTTATTTTAAAGAACAAAGAATTACATTATGGTTAGGTAAAATCCCGTTATTCTTGCTCCCGTAGAAACTTTGAGAAATCCTATCTTATTTTCCCCCTACACTCTCCAAGATACATAGCAAATTTTAGATCTTTACGCCTAATTGTCTGGACAAAGCGTGGTATCTTAGTCACTAAATTAGTATTGAAATAGTCTTATATATAATAATATAATATTCTTTTTATATAAAAAATATAACAAAAATATTTTATATATAAGTCACTCATACAAAATCGGTATTGCTTCAATATGATATCTGTCAATTACTTACTATTATTTTGAATCTATAACCGTAGCGTTTACAGTCATTACGCTGTGCTCTACTCCACGCCACGGCCTCAGGTTTCTGTAACCATATACATAAATATATTCTGTATTAATTATATCGTAAAATGTCGATTTATACTCATTATATTATAATAAAATGACATAATTTATATATATTACAGTGTAACCTAACGGAGTACTTCAGCGCGATGGATGCGAAATGCATGGCGGGACTTTGGGCGGCCCTCCTCCACGAACGGAGAGTAGCGATAGTAGCGACGAAACCCTCCCGTCTCTCCGCCTGCGTGCAAGCTGCAAATGCAACCTTATTCCCTATGTCCTGGCAACATATATTCATTCCGATACTTCCTAAGCATTTGGTAGATTACCTTTTAGCCCCTATGCCCTTTCTTATTGGAGTTCCTAGAAATGTTATGGAGGTGAGATATTTTTGCCTTTTCACGTTTGGGTTGGTTTAAAACGAAAGTATCGACGATTAACGCTATTGTATATAACATTGCTATTATTGTCAGGTATTGGTATAGTTGCACTAAAATATAAAATAAAAAATATATCGAGATTTAATTAAAAATATATTATTTTTAAATTTTTCACAGGCAGTAAGAATGTCGGAAGTAGGCGACGTGGTGGTGTTAGATGCGGACGCCAACGAACTGAGATCCCCTTTCCACGATTTGGAAAGCCTTCCTCAGGACATGGTAGGTTGTTTTCGTGGTTTATTATGAAAATCGTTTATTGTGTGAAAAAAAAATCTGGTCAATTATTATGTTACTAAAATCAAGTATTAAGGTAAGCTGTACTTTTTAAATTTATTTTTTTTGAATTATTGAAGTATAAATATGGGGAACGGAAGTGTCTTAATAGGAGCGCAGTGTCTTAATACTACGTTCCTAGGTTTCCGCTTGTTTCCTGCTATGTGTGAGATACAGCGAGGAGCTATAAAATGTACGTACCTTAAAATGTTCATTTCGTGTATGTAGGTAATGAATTCCTTTTTTATTCTTTTGGTTACAATATTTTTGTCTTCTACGATGATTACATCTATTACTAAATATTTTTTTTGCATCCTAATTAAATCTACTGTCGTTACAATACGTTTCGTTGTGTTTCGGTGATGTGTGACATCATCACTTTTAAAATGAAAAACAAAGATTTGTTCATTCAAGAAAAAATATTTTTTTACTTAAATTATTCTATAATGCGAACTTTGATACTATTATTATTTTTTACGGTTTCGTCACAATTGTTCTGAGCAACCTCGGATAAGGTAAGTTTCAGGGACTGTGGACTTTTGTCAAATTAAAAAATAATAGCAGTTCATAAGATTTATTTCTTCAAAAGAGATTTTTTTTTTCTCTATGGATGATAAATAATAAAAAAATAAAAAAAATAAATCAGCTTCACGCTGTATCCCGCACACTGCAGGGTAGGCAGAGGGAACGTAGTGAAAGGCACTCCGTTCCCCACTTTCTGCCGAATTCCGGAGGATAAATAATAGTCAACATTAAATCCTATCTACTAACGGACTAGTATTTTTAAAGCATTTTTTTTTTCTTATATATATTTTACCAGTAAGTAACGTAAATAAATTTCAAAGAACAGTGTTTAGTATTTTGCCGACTAACTTTTTGCAATTATAATTGTAATGTAAAAACTGAAATAAAAAGGACAATTTTGAACAAATTTCCACATCTTTGAAAGCTTCAAGAAACTTTGACAGCGGTGCTTGTCCTCAAGCAGTCTGCCAATAAAGGTAAGTCCATTTTTATTACGTGAAGATTGATGGGGTTACGTTTTAAATGTAATAATATTGCCTTTATTTATGTAACATCAATAAAATCAATAGCCCAATGCGAAATAATTTGAATTACACTTAAAGTAAAGCTTTTCATCTGTAAATAACAATACTATTGAAAACGAGGACGTAATAAATATTTAAAAAGTTAATGTGTTTTATCCAGATTCAAAACAAAGTAAATATAACTCTTCACTTTAAGATCTTTAAAAATCAAGGCAAAATTGAGTAGAGTAAGTATTTCTTTAAAATGTAAATTCAACTGCGATATTCTTAAAATATGTGAAACGTAGAAAACAAGCGCCGTCTAGCGGTGAGCAGCAAAATAAATACTAGTAGCGTTAACATTGAGGCTTCATAATTTGAAAAAAAAAATGTTATTCACCACTAGATGGACGGTATTAAAGTTTGAGATCAAATGAATAAGCAAAAACATTTTGTTTTAAAAAATGCTAGGTGAATTTTAATAACAAAATTGATGCTAAAACGTAACCCTGTTATATTTAATTAACTAAACCATTCAAAATCTGTAAATACATCTAAAACTGTTGCACGATCTGACGGAAACCATTGTAACTATTATTATACTTAAAAATTGTTATGTTAAAAGGGCAGTTACCACTACATATTGAACTAAATAAATAATAAAAATACTTTGAAGAATTAAAAGCCACTTAACCGAGTGAAAAATATTGAAAATGATGGTGCAACATTTCTATTTACTGTTGAAACTTAATAAAAAAAACGTCAGTAAATAGTTGTTTGATAGATGGCGCCAGCTGCAACACATTCACAATTGGAAGAGCTATCTCTTGGTCAGTAAAATAACCAATATTAAAGACAATAGAGGACAGTACAGTGCAGATGGTAGTACTGCAATACTGTGTAAAAGCAATACCTTTTTAGTAAATAACTCTAATCAAGCCAATAGAATAATGAAATTTTAGAACACTGCTTACTATGAAAATAACCTATTTGATGAAATCTAAAACTGAACTCTATTATATTATTTTTTATTACCAAATTGTAAACTATTAGGATATTTTTTTCGTTTCACTCATTCTCATAAGAATATAAGCAACGTCAAGAGATGAATTTGAAAATAAATATCTAATATACAGTATTGAGGACCGCAGCTGACGTCATGTTTCGAAAATTGAACGGAATGTGTTGTTTTAATCCTAGGTTCCATCGGCCTGGTAAACGCAGGATACATTTTCAAGCTGAAAAAAAAGAAATTTTCGCATTGCCTACTTATAATTTGTAAAAACTGATCCATTGATTTTTTTTTCAATAAGACTAATTTCAAAGTTATTTTGTGAGTAACCAAAATTTATTTTACTTAGGTACTTCCTAATATCTGGCAAAATTATCTAACATATGTTGTTATAACTTTTTTATGAAGAATTAATTAATTACATGTTTAATTTGTAATATGATGAAAATAATAAAGGAAAATAATTTCACCCTAACCTCTTCCCATCCTAATCCCCAATCGCCATCTAGCGCTAAGTAGTAGAACTAGTACAAACGAACGTTGAAAAGGGGTAAGATATATAATATATAGCATAGCCGCTCATATAATTATATATCTTGGATTGACCAAAAATATAACTAGAGGGCAGCGCTTATTATTTGATTTAAATACATAATAATTCTAGTATTTTATTACCGCTAGATGGCAACACTTATAACATGTGTGGTTTAAAATGTGAAGCTTACCAAAAAATGGCATTCTGGATCAGAAGAGCTATCTCTTGGTCAGTAAAATAACTAATATTTTTACGCATGATATTAGACATTACGAGACCGGTATAGGATGTGCTGCGATTAACGAGTACAAAACAGTGTTACCACTTAAAAATATAGGAATATTACCATATGTAAAATTAAAAGACTATCTTTTTTTCATAAAATTAATTTGTTAATTATGAATCGAATTCTAAATATCACAGTTACGATTTATTTTGACAATTCAAAAAGCACTTTAATTTGATTAAATTGAATATTAGTAATGCTTTTGAAATTGAAAGGGTATATTAAATTAAATAGAAGAATTAAAGGAAAAATACGTTCTTATATTTTATTTTTATATTATGTTTTCTTATAACTTCGTTTTATAATTATCTTATCACTTTTTTGACGTATCATACCAAAAAAAACCCTTAATTAATTATTGTGCTAACGCTTTGCCTCGTTACCAAAGCGATGGAGTGAAAATATTAAATATTTCTTTTCCTTAAATAGGAATCGAACCTATGTCTTGTCGCGCTTACAGTCGCACGCTTGTGCCATCTCCTCTTATTTACTTCTATGTAAAAATATATTTCTTACTTTTAAAACATTTTATTGGACACTATTATTATATATATTAATAAAAAAATTAAAATATAAAATTGAAAACACGGTTACGTGTATAAAAATTAAACATTAAAAACATTTTGTTTCAGGTAGCAGGTTTAAAGAAAGCTTTAAGTGACAAGAACGCGTTAGGTGATGCAGTGTCCAGAGCCTTTCTCAGAGCGCTAGTCTGCTTAATAGGTGGATATAGAGACGCTATTAGGTAAATATATATATTTATATTTATACAATTATATTTATCTAGAGCTAATTTGTTTTTGACTTAAAATAGATTTACGTTTCGATTCTAGGTCTTAAAAAGAAAATCTAGATCCATAACAGATTCAATGTCCATATTGGAATTATTATCTTTTAAAAAAAAATATCCTTTACTTGTTTTACGATTTGTTAAGTAAAAGTCAATACGAATTCCTATTCTAAAATTTTTCACCAAGTGTCGTTAAGCCATAAAGAAGTCGATTAATTATTTACTAAATAAGTAAATCACACATTAATTCTTATGGATATAGACTAAGATCTAAAATCTATGAATTCAGATGACAAATTACAGGGATAAATAAACACACTCAATCTTTATCTTTATTTTGCCGTAACTTAACGCCACGCTTTGGCTTTCTGGAAGAAATAAAACTAGAAAATACCATGCTAATAGGTCACGAGTTATTCAACACCACTGATTCACGATCTCGTCAAATATTATTTATAGATCTTTTAAAATCTCCAAGAACAACATTTGCACTATTCTCGCTTAGAAAAGAAAATGTTTTCAAAATAGTGTGAAGTCTTCTGTGAAGTCTGCAAATAAATCTTCGAATTTGTGACATTTTTTTTGTTATACCATCAATGAACTTACGTACTTTCAATTGCAATCTAGGCGTTATGGATTAATCTCTTTTCAACATTTATACACACAATTCTTCCTATTTTATAATTTAAACAATAAAAAATATAAATACATTTCTGTGTAAAATTTGCACCAAATCTAAAAAGGTTCACGTTGTAAATGCACAACTAAGGTGCTAATGTCATTGGAGATTATTATCATTTATTCTTTGAAGAAACATTTGAATATTATCTATTACTGGTATGACAATTCTTAAAATAGATTTATAACTAATTCTGTGATCGCAGGCACATTCAAACGTTCTTAACTTTGTTGTCGAATGAATGATGTTATTGTAATCTAATATCGTATACGTTATTAAGACGGAGAGTTCGTTGTCGTCGTTTATCCTTTGTGCTTTAATTATTTCCGTTGAGTTAGTACAATAGCTGTGTAACAGAATTGAGATTAGTCTATGTAGCATCGTCATCGAATATAGCTAAAGATTACAAATATTTTTGGAGGCCAGTCGTGGCGCAGCGGCACAAAGTGTGACTGTAAAACCGACTGGTTTTG
>DWAO01005188.1:0-12010 GCA_018230605.1 Heliconius congener
CCCGGCATTTAAAACCGGCGTTAAGTAGTGGCTTTATGCCACTGCGTTTCGCATCTGATAATGCCGGGCCCCGGCGTCCAACCCAGCTTAAAGGCCGGCAATACACCTGTAGCTCTTCTGGTGTTGCACGGAGTCGTGGGCGGCGGTATCACTTACCATCAGGAGACCCGAACGCTGTGACCCGCTGTGACCCGAACCCGTGTCTTTTCCATAAAAAAAAAGTTACAAACACTCGCACATATACTTAGCTCAGCTTAGACCTCACTGACTGTACGTAAGCGCAAGGGGTTTTGAAACAGAGGTGATTTGAAACAGTAAGTATAGTAATAGCAATTTCCGATAAAATATCTAAATAATTAATTAAAATATTTTTTACCTAATTGATTAAGTAAAAAAATATATAAATGAATTATATTGAATTACTTTAAATTTCTTTTTTACTTAATAAGTTTATATTTTATAAAATAAAAGGGTGTAAATGTGAGCTATTACTCTCTTTTAATCTCTTTTAATGTTCTACAAAAGTGGGTAAAAGCTCACATTTACACTATTTTATATTGCTATCTGTATCCAGTCGAATAAATGAACAATTGATGGTAAAATTATATGAAACATGTTTATAGTAATTTCTATATGAAGCAAAATGTCATAATTTTTTTAACTCACCTCAGTTTCCCCTATATTATTTTAGCTAAATAAGGGCACTTATCCAATTAAAAATAAATATAAATAGTATATAAAAGTAGCGTTACAACTTGTAACATTTACAACTTGTAACATTTATAAAAACTTGTAACTTACATGTGCCCATTACTTATAATGTTCGTTGATGTCATTCTTTCGAAGTATGACTATGATGGTGTAATTTTAAATTATATTTTAAAGGTAGGAAAATTCTTATAAAATTATGAAGGGAAGACATTGGCTGAACACTATCAACCTGGTTGATTCAACCAACATATCACTTCCAATCAACTTCACAAAAATCAGGAGTGACCACTTCCACCCACGATACCTAAAATACTTGTGAAGCTTTTTTTATTTCAAAGAGGTGTCCTCCCAGATAGTTCCAATGCCACCAAGTTGTTTAATTTTAGTTTTATAAAATAATATATGTATGTATTTGTCGTAGTCATCGCCTGATGACAATGATAGCACTATTATACAATATTTTATAGAATAAAATAAACAAAATTAAATTGTTAGTGGAGATTACCTCCATAAATCATAACAGTTTAAGTCGTAATTAATTCAACACAGAAATAAAGAACGATTTGATCTTCGAAGAAATATCGAGTAAATACATAGATTTTTTGGTTCGTTCGTTCGCTTAAAATAAATCTATATAAAAATGCCTAAAAATATCCTTTCTACGAATTAAATACGTATGTTGGAGCGCCGAAAGATTTTAAAATTAATATCAATAACGAATTTTTCATACAACTTCTTAAAAAAACAATTTTGATGTCAGTCGAAACAAAAATAACAATAGGTATTAGGTAGGTAACATTATATAGGTATAGATAAAAAAATATATTTACAAAATATCCTAATTAGCTTATGATTTAATGGACAAAACAATCGATATAATTCAAGTCGGGATATAATTCAAGTTCTAAGCGTCACTCGACAATTTTTTACGTAGAAGCTTCATTATATTTGCAAGTTATTGTACTTAAGCTTTTAGATTCATATTTGATTTTCTGCGTGGCAAGTGAAATTTACGAGGCCGTAGAAACAAAAACGAGACGAACACGTTGAAAATTCATAGTTACATACATAGATAAAGATAAGGAACACAAATTTTTGATAACTGGCTTTTAGAAACAAATCTTTATAAAACGTCATGTCAAAATGTCATATTTGCTCATCACAAGTTTTCTTTAAGGAATTGTCATCAATGTGACTTCCTAAGTAATGATTTATATTAAAGTAAAAAAAAAAACATTTAAACAATAATTGGTCTAGTTGCGGGGCCATAAAATTATTAAAGGTTATGACAGTGGAATTTAAAAAAAATATTAAACTATCTAACTACTTTTAAAACTAGTAATCATGATTTTTTTTTAGTATTGAAATCGGAACCATGGAAGTAGAAGAATTATATTCAAAATCTCAAGAAAAATATCACGGAAATTGCAACTGTAAAAAGTTTTGTACTACATTTGATGATAAATATAACTATCATCATTTATATGCCTCGCAAGATTTACATTTTAGAGTAAATCACGTTCCGAGGATGCCGCGTAGACCCAAAACTATAACTATATTTAAAAATGGAAAGTTTCGTAAATATGCCTACTTTAAAGGATTTTCTACTTTAATTAAAAAATATATATTATCTAATGAAATCAGTAACAGCAGTTTGGCAAATTATAGAAAAGCTAAAAATAAATACCATTTATCTTCTAGAAGTAAAAGTAATGAAGAAATAATTTCAAAAAAACTGCATCCATTTAGAGTGAATTTGATTGTCAATACTGTTACCGGAACAGAACATTTTTATTATTCCGCCAACACATTTGGTAAACCTTGCTGGAAAATATACCGATGCCAATTTAATACACAAGAAGAAAGTTGTTGTTGTTCTTGTAATTCAGATGCCATGTTTGAAGTGATGAAAAGTTTATACGACTGTTATAAAAAGAAAAATTGTGATCATTGTAATTGTATATTATGCGGCCATCTACCTAAGGAAGAAAGGCGATTAGGTGAGATACGTAAGTCAGTACCAGAACTAAAAGCAATTAGCGCAGTAAAGTCAAAAAAAATTAAAAAAATTAAAGGAAAAACAATAAAGGATGTTACGTCTCTTTTGAAGGATAAAAGTCCAGAGGAAAAAGAGAATATATTACGTGACCTTGTAAATGCGGGTGCAATTTTACCTAAAGGTAAAACAAAATCAGAAAAAGAACTTATTCAAAAAGTAGAAGCCGAACGCAAGGAAAGAATAAAATCTGAAGCTTTAATTTCAAAAAAAAGGATTCCGTCCGCAAAATTACGTAAAGCGAAGGAAGAAGGACTTCTTACTCCACTAGAAGGAAAAACTCCGAAACAGAAAGAGAAAATTTTGAAGGGACTAGCAATGAACGGAATTCCACTTCCAACAGCTAAAACTCCGTCGACAAAAAAAATCATAGATAAAGTTCGTAAGGAAATGGGCCTTCCTCCTGAACCATTAACGGCTGAAGATAAGCAAAAATATAAAAATGCTATGGAAATGGGGCTTATAACACCTTTAGAAGGAAAATCTCCTATTGAAAAAGAAAGAATTTTACAGGACTTAGCTGCTACTGGAGTTCCTCTTCCTGAAGCCCGTACTTCATCTGAAAAAGCACTCATAGCCAAGGTAAAGGAACAGATTCCCACAGAAATAGCTATCAAACCAGAGAAACGTAAACCTATAAGCCGTTCTTTAATGGAAGTAAAAACTTTATCTGATAAGCTTCGTAAAGCAAAAGCTGAAGGCTTACTAACTCCTCTGGAAGGAAAGACAGATGAACAAAAACGTAAAATTTTAAAAGAACTTGTAAAAAATCATATTCCACTTCCTGAAGGGAAAACGGCCTCTGAAAAGAAACTTATTGACCAAGTTCATGAAGAAATGGGACTTCCACCCCAACCAAAAACTCCTTCCACCAAGGAGAAATATCAAGAAGCTATAAAGGCAGGATTGGTGACTCCACTTGAAGGAAAAACTGAAAGTGAAAAAGAAAAAGTATTAACAGATTTAGCTACATTGGGAGTGGAGTTGCCAGTCGGTCGCACTTCATCAGAAAAAGCTCTGATAGCCAAAATAAAAGAAAATGTTCCAGTCCTAGGAGAAATTCCTGTTCGGCCAGAAAGAAAGTTAACGAAACCAGGTGTATTACCATCGTTACGCGGTAAAACATCTGAGGAAAAGGAGCAATTGCTAAAAAATTTTGCGATTAATAATATTCCACTTCCAGAAGGCAAGAGTCCTTCCGAAAAAGTACTTATTGATAAAATACGTGCAGATATTGGATTACCCCCAGAACCAAAATCCAAAAGTGAGAAAGGAATATATAAACAAGCACAAGCGGCGGGGCTAATTGTTCCTTTAGAAGGGAAGACTCAATCTGAAAA
Source organism: Heliconius congener (assembly GCA_018230605.1). Lineage (NCBI taxonomy): Eukaryota > Metazoa > Arthropoda > Insecta > Lepidoptera > Nymphalidae > Heliconius > Heliconius congener. The sequence goes on from DWAO01005188.1 coordinate 4,108, forward strand.
AGAAAAAATCTTACATGGTCAAGCTGATCTTGGCCTTGAACTTCCTCAGGGCAGAACTGCTTCAGAAAAATCTTTAATAAATAAAATAAAAAAAGGAAAAAAAAAAAAAGTGAAAACTCGTGACAAAGGCATTAGTCCACCAGCACTACCTCCTGAGAAAAGAAAAAAATTAGATACTAAAACATTAAAAGTAATGAAAGAAAGTAAAGGACCGAGTGATGAATGTATATGTGGCTTGTTAACGCCGGAATCAGAACGATTTGCTCCAGAAAGTTTGCCTTCTATTAAAATACCATCAGAAAAATTGAAAGCTGCAAAAGCAGCTGGTTTTCTTACTCCACTAGAGGGAAAAACACCATCTCAGAAAGAAAAAATTTTGAAAAATTTAGCTAAAGCTGGTATACCACTACCTGAACCAAAAACGGCGTCAGAAAAAAAAATCTTACAAAAAGTGCAAAATGATTTAGGGTTACCTCCAACACCATTGACACCTTCTTTAAAAGAAAAATATGCCAAAGCTCAAGTGGCAGGTATTATAACTCCTTTAGAAGGCAAAACTCCATCTCAAAAAGAAAAAATACTTAATAAACAAGCTGAAATGGGGTTAAATCTACCTGTGGGACGCACTCCCTCGGAACAAGCTTTAATTGACAAAATTCGAACTGGTGTAAGGACTGCAGAAATACCTTTTGAAAAAATTCGTAAGTACAGCTTAGAAGGCAAAACACCAGAGGAAAAAGAAAAAATTCTTAAAAATTTAGCAAAAACTGGATTACCCTTACCAGAAGGGAAAACACCTTCAGAAAAAGCCATTGTTAAAAAGGTTAAAGAAGCTGCAGGGCTACCAATAGTATCCCCTCCAGCTTCAGAAAGACTTCGTAAAGCTAAAGCAGCTGGTCTTCTGACACCATTAGAGGGAAAAACTCCCGCACAAAAAGAAGATTTAATAAAACGCCACCTAGCAGCTGGTATTCCTTTACCTGAACCAAAAACAGCCTCAGAAAAAAAGATAATAAAAGATGTCCTTGCAAAATCTTCAAAACTTTTACATGGAAAAACATTATCACAAAAAGAAAAATTTTTAAAAAATATCGCTAAACAAGGTTTACCCCTACCTGAACCCAAAACAGCATCAGACAAAGCAGTCGTAGATAAAATTCGAGCTGAAGCAACACCTTTGAAATTAAAACAAGCGCAAGCTGCAGGGTTAATGACCCCTCTTCAAGGTAAAACAAATGAGGAAAAGGAAAAAATATTAAAAGGGTTAGTGAAAGCTGGTATCCCACTGCCTGAAGCTACATCACCTTCGGAAAAAAAAGTTTTTGAAAAAGTTCGATATGATCTGGGCTTACCACCGGAACCAATATCGTTATCAATAAAAGAAAAAATGCATCAAGCCCAAGTCGCTGGAATAATAACCCCTTTAGAAGGAAAGACTCCAGCTCAAAAAGAAAAAGTTTTAAAAAAAATGCACGAAGCTGGTATTCCATTACCTAAAGGTAAGACAAAATCTGAAAAGTCTATGATAAAAAAAATTAAAGATGAAGTTGTATCTGAAAAATTAAAGGAAGCTAAAGTCAAGGGTTTGATAACACCCATGGAAGGTAAAACACCTGAGCAAAAAGAAAAATTTTTGAGAAAATTAGCAAAAAGTGATATGCCTTTACCTGAAGGTAAAACACCATCTGAAAAAGCATTGATTGCTAAAATTAAAGCTGAAGAAGGTATAGTTCCAAAGCTTCGACCTCCAGAGCTACCTGAAAAAATTAAAAAATTAGATAAAAAGACTGCAAAAATAATGAAAGAAGGCAAAGGACCTAGTGATAAATGCATTTGTGGCTTATTAACACCAAAACCAGTTAGCGAAATAGTACCTATCCAAAAAATTCCATCTGAAAAAATGCGTAAAGCAAAAGCCGCAGGCCTATTGACACCTCTAGAAGGGAAATCCCCCGAACAGAAAGAAAAAATACTTAAGGGATTTGCTATGCGTGAGATACCACTACCTGAACCAAAAACGCCTTCTGAAAAAAGACTTCATGATAAAGTTCGTGCAGACCTTGGTATGACACCACAACCAAAAACCCCCTCAGCTAAAATAAAATATAATGATGCAGTTGCCACAGGATTGATAGTCCCATTAGAAGGAAAATCACCTTCACAAAAGGAAAAAATATTAAAAGGACAAGCTGCACTAGGTATTCCACTTCCCGAAGGCCGGACGCCATCAGAGAAGGCTCTCATAGCCAAGGTTAAAACAGCTGTACCGGTACCAGTAGGAGAAGTTCTTTCAACAAAAAAAGTTCCATCAGAAAAAGTGCGTAAAGCTAAAGCAGCTGGCTTATTGACACCTTTAAAAGGCAAAACTCCCGAGCAGAAAGAAAAAATACTTAAGGGATTAGCTATGCATGAGATACCACTACCTGAACCAAAAACAGCTTCTGAAAAAAGACTTCATGATAAAGTTCGTGCAGATCTTGGTATGACACCAGAACCAAAAACTCCCTCAGCTAAATTAAAATATAATGATGCAGTTGCTGCGGGATTGATAGCCCCCTTAGAAGGAAAATCACCTTCACAAAAGGAAAAAATATTAAAAGGACAAGCTGCACTAGGTCTTTCACTTCCCGAAGGTCGAACGCCATCAGAAAAAGCTCTCATAGCTAAAATAAAAGCTGGTGCTCCAAAACCAGAAGAGAAACGGATACCAGTACATATAATTCCATCTGAAAAACTACGTAAAGCTAAAGAAGCAGGTATTTTAACACCACTCGAAGGAAAGACACCAGAGCAAAAAGAAAAAAATTTAAAAGAGCTAGCTTTGCGTGGAATTCCACTTCCTGAACCAAAAACTGCATCAGAAAGAAAAGTAATTGATAAAGTCGTGGCTGCTTTAGGTATGCCTCCACAACCAAAGACTTCATCTGAAAAGTTAAAATATAAACAAGCTGCAGCAGCAGGACTTATAACACCATTACAAGGCAAATCAAAACCACAAAAAGAAAAAATTTTACGTGGTCAAGCTCAATTAGGCTTACCTTTACCCGAGGGTAGAACAACCTCAGAAAAGGTTCTTATTGCCAAAATTAAAGCAAAACCAAAGTCCATAGAGAAAATTAGTCGACCTGCTCTGCCCCATCAAAAACTAGCAAAATTAGATAAAAAGACCGCTAAAGTTATGAAGGAAAGCAAAAAACCTAGCGATGAATGTATCTGTGATTTGTTAACGCCTGAAACAGAAAGAGGCTTAAAAGAAGCTGCTTCAATTATTAAAATACCCTCAAAAAAGTTACTGAAGGCAAAAGCTGCTGGATTATTAACACCGTTGAAGGGGAAAACTGCCAAACAAAAAGAGAAAATTTTAAAAGATTTAGCAATGCAAGGGATTCCTCTCCCAGAAGCAACAACATCGTCAGAAAAAAAAATATTTGCTAAAGTTCGCAATGACATTGGATTACCTCCAGAACCCAAAACTTCATCAATGAAACAAAAATACAATAAGGCTATAGCTGATAATATTATCGTACCATTAGAAGGGAAAACTAACGTTGAGAAAGAACAAGTTTTGAGGAAACAAGTGGCATTAGGACTTCCTTTACCAGTTGGAAGAACACCTTCAGAAAAAGCTTTGATTGCTAAGGTTGAAAAAGAAGCTGTCCCATCAGAAAAACTTCGGAAAGCAAAAGCTGCTGGATTGTTGACACCTTTGGAAGGAAAAACGCCGCAACAAAAAGAAAAAATTCTGCAAGGATTAGCAGAAGCTGGTCTACCGTTACCAGAAGCAAAAACAACTTCTGAAATTGCATTGATTCAGAAAATTAAGCCAAAACCAGAAGTAGCACCTAAATATATAGCCACTGAAAAAGAAAAGGTTAAAACTAAATCCAGAAAAGTTGGCGTGCCTAAGTCAAAAGGCGGTATCATTGAAGAATTTCAAGATATAGTTAAAACGACAACTTGTGATAAAGGTTGTGGATGTGACAAAAAGAAAATACGATTTAAGCACAGTTATGTTAAAATAAGAGTAACTTCTCCAGACATATCTTCGTTGTGTCCTTGCCCTGAAGAATGTTTACCTGGAGTAAAAGGAGGCGTATTTACAGATAACGAAGGTATTAAAGTTACAGTTGGACGAGTCACTTGCATTCCATCTAATCATTCAAGGAAATTAAACGGAAATGATAATTATGAAGAAAATTATAAATATTGCTCAACGCTCACGCAAAGCACTATGTTCAAAAATTGTACCAACAAAAAAATGTTTGATTCAAAATCCGAATCAGATATATCTTTATCTCGCCGTTCATTTCTATATAACTCTGATTACTATTTAAAAAAAAACATTGCATTCGTTGATTCCTATTTATGCAGTATATCTGCATGTGGCATTTCCTCGGCTTCCGTACAAAATGTTTTAAGTACAGACATTTCAGTTAACAGCTTTGAGTCTATAAATTTCCTGAAAACAACATCTTCAGTAAGCTTGACAACCCTTCCAAGTTCAGTCAGCGTGTGGTCTTTTTCTGCTACGAGTCATTCGACTTCTAACTGTAGTGATGAAGAAAGTAGTTTAATGAAAAATTACATTGATAACTACGAAAACATACGTAACATCTTATTACCACGACAAAATAAAGGTAACATTAGGTAAGTACTAATTGCTGGTAATGCAATCAAAAACCAATAAAAGAAAAATATCGAAAAGTGAAAGTTTATAGAACATTCCTAGGAAAACAACATTACAAACTTAAATTTGCAGTTCATTTCACACAAATTGTAATACGCCCGCAAATTTAAGTTTGCCAGTCTTTATTTTCTAAATTATACTTACCGTTGACCTACAATCCATCCCCGAAATTGATACAGAACCATCGGATGACGATTCCGGCTCGCACTTGCCCAGTTTTCTTTAAACAAAATTAACTTTTCTCTTTACTCCATTTATATTTTTTCAGTTATACTTCTTTAAATACCAATGAGTATAAATTCGCAACTCAAAAAGAAATTCAAATATATAGAGCAAGCGATGTAAATAATAACGTTTTTGATAATCAGTTAAATAGTGCGCATAGTGGAAGCACGCACATTATTTATGTTGAGGAAATCTACAATAAAAATGAAATTGCAAAATTATTAAAGAAAACAATATCGGAGACAAGTAACTTATATAACTCGTCTTCTTTATTTGTTATTGTTTCGAGTTCATCGGACAACTCATCTGATTACTGTAGTTCAACAATTTGTCTCGATCTATCTGAAACACATTCTATTTGGAATCCTGGGACTAGTGGTCTCCATCGTAAGTTGTTTAGTCTTAAATTGTAATTGACTATTTACTTAAACTCTTTACAAAGTAATAATTCTATTTCATTTCCTAGATTTGCGTGAAAGACAAAAAGGTTTCAAAATCAGCACGCGTGGAAATGGACGAGATTTGGGTAATAATGACAATCTACTATCGCCTCCACCTCGCGCAATTGCAGAAACTCTGGTTGTTCCAAAAAAATACGACAACCTGTTACATCGAAACAATTGTAAAAGAATAGCTAGTACAGACACCACTGAGGATAGGCCATGTTGCTGCGAAGTAAATAATATGAACAATGATCACCGAGACGTACGGGTACAACGATCTGAACGCATCGTGTCAGAATTTCTCAAGCCTATGATTCTTAAAGATGTAGTTAACCAGGGTATGGAAGTCCTACAATAAGTTCAACGTATTTTTCGCCGAATTCTGGATGCATTGCGTGGTGAGTGGCGGAACTCGAACCCACAACCTGCCACGTTTACAGTCACATGCTTGTACACCGCTTGCACTGGACTCTCTAAATTTTTGAATCATCTTCGTTTTTACAAGTACCTAATAGTTACAAAAAAATAAATAACACGATTTTGTGAAAAAAAAGTTGAGTGAAAAATAAATATATATTATAGTATATTTTTATATTGCATACATTAATTTATTTATTATATAATAAATAAGTTGACTATAAGTTGTATGTATGTATTGCAATGTAAAAAAAAACTATACAGAGTGGAAGTGTCAGCACCACTTCAAATGAAACCAGTTTTAACTGCTCTATAAAAGCCTAATGCAATTTAAAAAATCTCCAAAAATTAAAAAGTATTTTTTCAAACAAAATAAATAATAATTGTTATAATAGAAAACGCCATTTGTCAAGAACGACGCACGCACACATAAACCTATCAAGGGGAAACCACTGCATACCGAATGCAACACGCTTCATTCCGAAATCGAGTCGTAGGTATTGGCAAAGCTCAAAGTTATTTTAACCTTTAGTGGTATTTTTATAGTAGTATGCGTTTACGTTGTTGGTATCTATGCATAACTGCGTCACACGAAATACAGGTATGGATAAACATCGTGAAATGAAAAAAAAGTCCTACGTTTAAACTATTGAGATATCTTGATTAATTTCTTTAGGTATGGGTTTAAAATACACTACCCTATATGCTGTTCCCGAAAAAGGAGCGCTGACACTTCCACCTTATATACTATACAATATATATATTTTTCACTTTTTACTTATTTTTTACAAAAACGTGTTTTTGTTTTGTTTTTTTTATATAATAAGTATTGACATAAGTCCTTGATAGGTGAGGCACATTTCGTTCGTTCAATTTTCCAATATATGATAATTATATCTTATCTTAATAAGGATCTTCTATTTATATTAATGAGGAGATCCTATGTTCGGCCAATATATTTTTATTATATTACGTTGTTACTAATATATAATTTATGCGATATAATTTCAGGATTTAGCCATGATTATTATATGCTGGATTTGCCAGACACTTCGAAGTCGTCTTACTCATCGCCACATCATTCTAATCGCTGCGAACCAACTCCAGTCCGTTTATGTAAATTAGCACCATGTAGTGGACACAATATATGCCACGATAATGAGCAAATGAAAAAAAGACATTACGTACATCCCAATGTTTCACCACCTACACTTCAATTTTACAAAAGCTGCGACTGCAGCACAGACAAATTAAAAAAAGTATTTGAAGAAAACGCAAAACAACTAGTCTCGATAGCTTGCGGAGATTCGAATGTTGATTTACGTAAAGGATGCAATAAAATGGAACGGAGTAAGTAGTTAATAATAATAATCATCATCATCATCATCAGACTGTACTCGTACGCTGCTCACCCTCTACGCCTGTTCACTGGCACGCCATTGTCCTCGATCTTCAGCTCTTCTCATCCAGCCATTAGTCTTTAACGAATGCGTCCTACCAATTATGACATACTGAGCCGAGACGTAGACACTGACAGTACGACTGGCCCACCAATTTAAACTCGCTCAGCGTGGTATGGAAAGCGCTATGCTTGGAGTATCACTGAAGAATCAAATTGAAAATAAATTAATCCGATAGAGAACTAATGTTTTCGACATAACCCAAAGAAATAGCAGGCTGACGTGGTAGTCGGCTGGTTAGATTAGAGTGGAGACCACACCTCGGCAAGCGTAATGTACGACGTCCTCCAAAGTCCTCCACAAAGTGGCTGGTAAAGGCTAGATGCGAAGAGTTTATGTTTGATTATTATAATTTTATAATATGCATTTTTTTCTTGTATTTTAGTGTAACATATTATTACTTTTTATCACCATTTTTATTCCGTGTACTCTCGTGGCTTAGAATTGGTTCACCCTGATATAACGAATTTCGAATCCACTAGACTAGACTATGTATTACCTATATTCACATATCTAATTGTAATTTATTTATTATGATTACTAAATAAATTAAATTTCTAGTTACAAAAAAGATATTAAATAAAATACTGAAGCAAATTGTAAATTAACAATTATTTTACAGGAAGAGTACAAATGCCTTATGAAATTACTAGTGAACCCAATAAATGTAG
>DWAO01005189.1:0-12010 GCA_018230605.1 Heliconius congener
TTGAGTTCTGTCACTCAACACGCAATGCCTCCAGAATTCGGCAGAAAGTGGGGAATGGAGTGTCTTTACATTAGGTTTCCTCTGCCTACCCTGCTGTGTGGGGGTTACAGCGTGAGGCTGATTTTTTAATTTAAAATTGTATTATTGGTACTCAATGCACCAACATTAAAAGTTATGGTAGATTTCTTGGCTTTATTGGAGTTATTTTGATTATTGGAGTTCCTCACCCATAGGATAAAACAGGACTTTCTACGACTCCGCTTTCCGTACGTTAAACAGTTATTTTTTTATTTTTGTTAACCGATATTTTTTTTTTGTTGCCTCTATAACAACAAATACTTAAAAGAAACGATAAAATAAAAAATCAAAGGGGCTCCCATAGAACAAAAATAGTTTTTTGCTGTTTTATAGACAATTCTCCGGAGCCCTTCGTACGCGAGTGCGAGTAGTAGTAATTGAATTTTTAACATGCTATAGATTTTTTTACTATAATAAGAATAAAAAAGTAATATGTTGAGATTTTCTTTTAAATATTAAATTATATTGTTATTTGACTTAAAGTACAAGCTTTTTACCATGTAGGGAAGTTGGTAATGGAGTGTGATAACCCTAGATTCCCTCTGCCTACCCCACTATCTGCGGGATACAGCGTGAAGCTGAATTAAAGTGTTGATATAAAACTACCTACAGCTTCGTTCGCCTCGTCAAACGAAAATAATTAAAATATAAAACGCGACCATACCATACTAAGAGTCCAAGGTTTCTATAAGCCTTTCTGGATAAATCGACTATCTAACATACTAAGTTTTTTTCATTTCGAACCAATCTTCCTGAGATTAGCCCGTTTAATCAAACAAACATAAAAAAAAATCCTTGCATATGTAACTTCTTATTTAATACTAACTACGTATTTAATAAACTTTTTTAATATTATAGAAAGCAGTAGTCACCAAACTATATAATATTAGTATCAATTTAATTTTAATTAATTTTGTACAGTCATTTTGTTTACTGTACATTGTGATAAGTTAAGTTAAGCGTTAAGTTTATTAACTCAAGTCAGGAGTTGGTAACATAATAAGAAAATTGATTGAAATTTTGATAACATTTTATGAAATTGTAAACATTACCAACGCTCTGTTATTCAACTTAATAAAACGTTAGAAGGATGTTGTATGAAAACAAGTAAATATTATACTCAAATTTCCTATAATGTAATATTTTTATAGACAATATTTTATATCGCATATTAAATTTATGAAACTAAGTTATTGCAGAAAAATATTCATATAGTTGAAACACAGATTGAAATGAATTTAAAAAAAAACACTAGGTACCTATACCTTCTAAAATCTTTTGTGTATTATTAAAGAACGAAGAAGGACACTGTTCTTGACTGCTAATTTGCTTTTTTATAACCTTACAATTAACCACTGTGTTTGCATTCGAATTTAATATACAAATAAAGGAAAAAAGTTGTAAATATATAATAAACCCTTTTCATATAAACATTTTAATAAATACTATAGCAATGATATACAACCGTTAAATATGTTTTAAATAAAATATTTATTAAAATATCATCCTAATATAGTTATAAAGGGAAAACTTTACTTTTATTGATATTAAAGTTATTTATAATTTAACCCATCTTTATGGGAGTGGAATCTAAGATCTGTCACATAAAATCCAAAGTCTTAAAAGTAATTTCCTACAAATTTCAATTTGTAAGTAGCTTCTAAGATTAAGCATCCATTTTAATCTATCAATCTACTGTACCAAGATTTGCTCAAGAAAAATAAATTAACTTACCATCAACACTAACACCCATCTGTCTAGCTTGAAAGCCGAGGACTGTAAATATGGCAACTCCAGCGTAAATCGACGTCAAAAAGTCCGCCACGCTGACAAATACGGCGTCGAAATGGCAGTTGTTGTAGAAGTTGTTATACGACGCCAAAGTTACCAGCGACCCGCACGCAACACCGAACGAATAGAAAATCTGGTAAAAGCGATAGCGATAAGTTATACAACGGAATTTACTGCTATAAGTAACGGGATAATCAGTTTCACGCTAAATCCCGCACACAGCACGGCAAAATGTGCCTAGTATTAAGACACTCTGTTCCCCACTTCCCGCTAAATTCTGTAGACATTGCGTATTGAGTGGTGGAACTCAACGCTGCGCTTTGACTCTACACCAGAGCTTATTTCATGGGATAATCAACATTATTTTTATTATTTACGCTCATGCTGTATATCTCTCGTGCAGTGTAGGCATAGGGAACATGGAGATCCAGTGTTAAAACTTTTTCAAAGAACATTCCGGTACCATAAAGACATTTCCTTTCCCCACGTTCCGAATTCCCTAGGCTTGAATGGCGGAAATCAACGCCATGTTTTGTATATCAAAGCGATAAAATGAAAATAATTGAAATAGTTTAACCTTTAAATTGATATTGTGGATTAATTTGTTTTATTATATGGCTTAAATGTAAGTAAAGCATTAAATTGCATTTGGATTTAGTATCAATTACCTCATATTTTTTACATTTTTTAAGGTGTTATTCCACACTTAGGAAAGAAACATTTATTTAGAAAAGTAAAAAAAATGAACGTAGCGGGACTCGAACCCGTGCCTGAAAACCGACCAGGCTTAGTGGTCAGAGAGCCTAGTCGGTTTCCAGCAGGCGTGGGTTTGAGCTTCGTTCAAATTTTAATACGTTTTCTTAATAAATATTTTTCTCATATTTTCGATATATAAAATAATCATATTAAAACACAATTAGACATTGCAAATCATCTACCTAGCCGAAATCAGATAAATAAATAATAACAATAATAAAAAATGACACAATTAAATCAAAATGAATTCAAAATAGCACACAGTAAAGTTACAATCTTAATCCAAACCAAGTTTAACTTAAAGAAAAAAAAAAAGAAACATGAGCTGCTAAGTTATTTGTTGGAAAGTTTTGAAAGTCGCTCAGTAGCTTAAGTGAAAAAGTTGAACCAAAAAACTTGAAAAAAACTTATAAAGCAGCGTGAATTCATTTGAAACTTTTTATTAATCACAGCGCAATTTGTTCCAATTTTCTACGTAATTAACGTTGAGGTGTTTATTTATGTATTAGGGAAAAAGGAAATGTGTTTCGATAAATTTTATGGAGTGATTTGTATTCATCTCAACTTTTGCCACTGGTGATGGGCGACTTGATGACTTTTTTTAAACAAAGTTTAGTTATTTTTTGTTACTTTGACAACATTTTGTTGTCTATTGATAACTTTAGTTACCAATAAAAAATCTGTTTCAGGCTGTATCCCGCACGCAGCAGGGTCGGTAGAGGAAACCTAGTCTTAAGACACTCACTTCCCCACTTTCTGTGGAGTGGCAGAACTCAACGCTACGCTTTTCCTCGACACCAGAGCGAAGAAATATAAATTTAAATAAATATTTCATATCCTAGAGTGGGGCTCGAATCCGCAACCAGTCGGTGTTACAGTCACACTTTATGCCCCTGCGCCACGACTGGCCTAACTGGACTGATAACTTTAGTTGAACTGTTATATTTTAGATTTTAAGATATCGTAAAATTTAAAAGAATGTTCAATAAAACATTCAAAAAAAGAGACCTTGGAAGAGATAAATATAAGCAGGGTCATTATCTGTAAGCGTCGAATTCCTCTTCTTAATATTCAACTAAACATTAGGCTACACTAAGCTATCTTTTTAGACTATCTTAACTTTTGTTAGCATATATGGGTGACTGGATGACTTTTCTTAAAACAATATTAGCAACTTTATTTATTTTAACTACATCTTCTTGTTCATTGATAGCATTATTTAAGCTGAATTGTTATGTTTAAAACTATCGTACTCGTTTTTAATTGCGCTTGCAATTTAAGTATACAACATTAAGAAAAAGAGATCTTGGAAGTGGCAAGCAGGGCTATTATCTGATAACGTCGAGTTCCTCTTCTCAACATTGCAGTTAGTCATATTTCAAGCGGAAAGCCAACGATAAAGTGTCTTGATACTAGGTGCTCTCCATCTACCCTGCGGGATACAGCATACATATTATATAAAAAAATATATAGCTCATCAAAATTACCTGTGAAGCAGCGTCACCCCACACGCGTGCTGATAACAACCTATCCCAGTCAGGTAACAGGTAAAACTTAATTCCGTCCAAAGCTCCCTCCAACGTAACTCCTCTTATCATCAACGCGGTCAACATCACGTAAGGGAATATTGCCGTGAAGTATACCACTTTGCCAGCTGATTGAACACCCTGTATTAAAAGAAAAGGAAACATTAAGAAGGCATTAAGAAGACATTTATTAGATTTAATTATTTTGCCTTCTTAATGTTTAAGTAATCAAAATCTCTTATATTTTTTTTATTATACTGCAAACGGGACAGGTTGTGGGTTCGATTCACACTCGAGGAAATTTAATATTTAACATTTTCATTATTTCGCTCTGGTGTCGAGGTAAAAAAATGTGAAATTTCGTTGTGTTTCTCCATTTTACACGTAATGCTCATAATAGTTCTCATAACAGTCTTCCTTCTGCCTACGCCATGTAGGATACAGCGTGAAATTAAAAAAAAACAAGACTTGGATTGGTACACATCATTGATGTTACATGTGCCTAATTTATTCTAATAGGCTTCATATTAGAAGTAGAGAGAGAGAACATGACGATAGAAAAATCGAATTTTTGGTAGCAGTAATATCTAAAGGTACGTGCTAACCGAGTCATCCTGGCATTCATACATACATAGATAATAATCAGAATTAATGACAAATTGATAATACACTTTTTATATCATTTAGATAATCATTACAGATGTAAAGTACAGTGAACTTTTTAGATTATTGAGTGGAAAAAAATAATGCTTGGTACTCTACAACAACAAGCTCTACAACTTTTTTGTATATAAAAAAACTTATTATCTGTTTTCTTCTGTTCTATATTTATGGCGCTCTTAATATGCCAGTTGAGTTCTTATCACTTCGCCAATGTCTTGTTATATGAGAAGGAGAATAGACAAAGGAGTTTATACGGTAAAAAAGAGAGGACATTACAAAATAGAAAAACGTTTTTGTTTATCTTATTACTATTAAACAATACTAAGATAAAACCGATACGAGAAAGGCCTACCTTAATTACACATAAGAAAGCGACGACCCAGGAAAAGAAGAGACATCCAACTAAATGCCACTGTATGGTCCCCCAGTCTTCCCAAGTTGAGTCACCCCTTCCTAGTACACGTTGGCTAAAAAAAATTTTACTTAGAGTTTTACCAAAATATATCATTCTAATAAATATATTGGAAATGTACATACATATTTTGTAAAAGACAAGTCTGTTCATCAAGACAAGTGGTCAAGACTATATTACCACAGTTGGAAATGTTCTATTTTAAGAGTAGTATAAGGACTCTTAGCTTCACTGATTATATTTAAAAGATTTATCATCAGGTACTTACTATAAGTAAATATATTTACAGTTCCGATAATTCGATTTTTTTATTTTTCTAAGATTAAATTTAGTTAGAAACATGGAAATGGGCCAACAAATTACAAAATTTGATCTAGGATAAATACAAAGACAGATATTTGTGATATTATTTAGAAAGATTGCACGATTATTATACAGCGCTTAGCTAACCGAGTTAATTAAAATTATTTATAAAAAAAACCTTAATGACGTAACTAGTTTATTAATTTTATTTAAACAAATTTATTTTTTTCTTGAAAAGAATAGGAACGAGAAAAAATAAAACTTCAATTTTTATAGTATACGCCATAGAAATTGCAAGCTATATATTGTCATTCAAATTAATTATGTAATTGAGTTAAGTACCTAAGTAAGAAATGCCCGAAACATCAGCTGTTAAGGCCATAATCAGCTTTAATGTATTAATAAATTCAGTAGCCATTATCATTTTTATCCATGTATTGTTTGATAGCAATAAGGTCATTACTTCAAATCATATATTATATGTAAATAGTGGAAGATAAAGACAATAATTTCGGCGTTGAGTTCCGCCGCTCAACACGCAATGCCTCAAAACATTCGGCGGAAAGCGAGGAACGGAGTGTCTTAACTCTAGGTTCTCTCTGCCTACTACCACTATGTGCGGGATGTAACCCGCGTGAAGCTGAATAAATAATATAATAAATTCTATGACAATATTATATGGATTTATTTGACTAGCAGTTAATTAACTTTCTATAAATATTCACATATTACTTTTGTATAAGTTACAGTTATGCTATGTAAAAGAGACTGAATGCGGTAGTAAGCGACTTAAAATTAATGTTATCGTGATAACGATAGCGTAATAACGTTTGATTAGATCCGTTATAATATGTCATAAGATTTACATATTGTATGTATAAAAAATGTCTTTAATATTTAAATATATATGTAAAAATACAACCTCTGAAGGCATTTTTGGAATTCTAAATAAGACGTATTTTTATCATTTCTTCTAGTTAATTATCTATAATACTACTATAATATTACACTAGCAGATTCGCGCAGTTTCGCCCGCTTGAACTGTACAAATACTTATTAAATAATTTCATTAATATAATGAAATTATTTTCTGTTTTCAATAAGATTAGTAAAAAAAGCCTTCATGTCAATGTGAGTCGAACAACCAATCAGTATATTTTACGCACTAAATATAAATATACTGATATTACTTAAAAAAAAATTAGAATTAAAATAAATTCTTAATTTCGGTTCAAAAATCGGAAAATAAAATATATTACACATATACAGAAGAACTATGCTACAACAATTAGATGGTTAACTTACTAAAAATATTCTTCGCCAGCCAAAACCCTGTTCACATTTTGGTACCAGGGAATAACTTCAGTGCCATTCAAACAAGATTGTCCATCGAAGGGCTCGAACCCCGTACTCTTGCATATGTCACCAATGCTCATACACTGTCGCAAATAGTATGTGAGATCTGAGGCTGCTCCTGTGTTATTTATTCGGCATTCCTTGTCGTAAACCCCACTGTAACAAACTGGATTGGCATAGACCAAAATATGTGAAATAAATCTTTTTTTTTTAAATACTTTATGGTTATTATTTTTGCTTCACGCTATATCTCGCGCCTAGCAGAGTACGCAGAAGGAACATAAAGATACTCTACGCCGCACTTTGCCTCGATACCAGGGCTAAGAAATCAAAATATTTAATTTCATCGAGTGGGAATCGCCCACCGCTAGCCTTAATTTCTATATTTATACATTCAACATAAAAATCAACTGTTCTACTGATAGTAAAACAAAATTTGGATTTTCATACTAAAACTATTCCCGAAAATAAAACATAATGTTTTTCAAACGAAAACGTGCTGAGATTATCAGCTTCATGCTTCATGCCGCATATAGCATGGTAGGCAGAACCTAGTGTTATTATATATATTATTGCATGATCAGAAGAGAAACTCAACGCCGCGTCTTGTCAATATCAAGGCGGAGATATAAAAATAACTCATCGCGAGAAGAGGGGATCGAACTCAACCGTTACGTCTGTCATTTTGAGCCACGATGGCCTCAATTTCGTATTTTTTTTTTTTATAAAAAAATCGATTTGTATGTAAAATTTTCTTTATATTATAATAATATGCAAATACATATAATTCGGATGCTATATAGCAATATATATTTTACCATCAGTAAAGATACAAATCTAATAATCGCGTCTCTTTTTTATGAGAATCATATGTACATTCATCAGTCATAAAATGTATACGAATCAAGAATAAAGTTTTAAAACTAGCTACGTATTGTGACTTTATCCGAATGTAAAAAACGTTAAGCAAATAACAATAAGAAACCCACGCGTAATTAATAAGTACGTCGAAATAAGTGGGGAACGGTGTGTCTTAACACTACGTTAGCTTAACCTGTGCCTACCCTGCTGTATGAGGGATACAGCGTGAAACTTATTTTTTTTTCTCATCAATCACAAAAAAATGTTTAAGTAAGTCAAAATAAATAATTGGTTAATTACAAATAAAAAAAACTTACATTGAGTGTTAAAGCTATTTTCACACGATCCCCAATCCAAGTTACCACCGATCGACATAAACGTGTAGAAGCTAGTCCACGCTACTATAATCATGTAGTAAATAGAAATTAAACTAATTACAACTAGAGTACAATAACCAACTCCACTGAAAAACGGGCTTATTGCGGAAAACGCTTTCAATGGTCCTAGCGATGTATATTGTCCAATATAAAGCTCGAGAAAAAATAGAGGAAGACCGATTAGGATCAACATCAGGAAAAATGGAATCAAAAATGCACCTGAAACAAAAAAAAATAGCTTAAAACATTGTTTATGAAAAGAAAATCTCTGTAGGATGACTTTCTCTGTCCGTCGATGGTTCATACATATTGAAGAAATTTTTATGCTTCAAATCGCGAAGCGGTATCCCTCTCGAGTCTCGACATGTCAATCTAACTTAAATTTTCAAGTAAACATTAACTTTGAATAAGTTATTTTGAAAAGGGAATCTCAGAGAAATGAGTTTTGTAATGCGTATATTGTGTTATTGCATTTCCTTTGTCGCGTCCGAGAACAAATTCTGTTATTCTTTAAAGAAAATGTGGAAAAATATTTTGTTACAGAATTCCTTTAAATGCTTAGTTTTGTAGAACGTTCGTTTTAATCTATATAATCTTTTAGAGCTAAGCGGCGACCTACAGTATTCTTGTTCTTACCCAGAATATATCAGGAACTACAGAACAATTTTATTATATTAAGTTTAGGAGATATTATATACTTTATTTAATAAGTTCAACTTACATTGAATAATGAAAAAACAAAAATAATGACAAACAACGAAAATGTAACAAATTGTATATTGTATATACTTAAGTCAATTGATTGCTTTTAAAAATTGAACCGATGTAGAAATAGGTAGACGAGTGAAGTGTGCTTGTAAAAGATGTCGGTCCTTAATAAAAATATTTACAAGTTGTTATTTTTCTATGGTTTCTAAGAAAAGAGTATTCGAGCTGTACATCTTGCCACGTCTCACATGCGGTTGCTAAATTTGAGCTTTGTCTCGGAAAAATTTTATAAAATTTAGAACATGTCAAAGAGGAATGGAACGAAGTCTGTTGGGAGGGACAGTGAAAGATTATAATAGAGCAGAAGACATGAGATCAACAACTAAGGTTGAGGATATAATAATAAAAGTAAAATAGCTAAAATTTCGATGGACAGGACACATGACAAGGGCCTGGACCATAGAATAGACTAAATTAATTGCAAAATGAGAACCACGTGATCTTAAAAGACAAAGAGGCAGACAAGTTAAAAATTGGATGGATGATATTAAAGTTATTGGAGAGAAAGCTTATATGTTTTCTTATGAGGGTTAGATAAAGCTTAAAATCAGCAATAAAGGCTTAAAAAAAAACCTTATATATAATATTCGATTTATGGCCAAACCCATAATAAAATCAGTTAAGTATTCTTAAGCGCAACTAACAGAATCTCTATTGTCATATTATACTCAAATACAAGTAGTATTGAAAATTATTTTCTTTTTCATGTAAGAGAAGTAGAGGAGTTTCATGTAATTATTAATCGTAATAAAATATTAATAGATCTACAAAATAAAATGAACTATAGTACATTCGTTCTATAGTTCATTTTATTTTGTATTCATAACTGGGTTCATACCACCACCATTTCTATAGCAAAGGTAGGGAAATCGCCACACATTCCCCAGGCCGACGGCGTATCCCAAACATGCCAATATGAATTCCAGCGGCCGGCCCCACGCCGCTCTTTCAACGGCGTCTTCAGAACTCGCATTAACGCTCCCGTTGGCTGGAACGTGGTTCTTGTTAGCCTGTCAGTATATAATAATAATATTATTATTATTTTAAAAAAGATCTTGACTTTTTGTATATATATGTATTTTATATATATGTATATGTGAAAAGGAAGTCAATCATGTGACTGTAAATGAGGTTGTAGGTTCGATTCCCGCTCGACGAAATTAAATATTTAATTGTTTAATTTCTTTGCTTTGGTGTCGAGGCAAAGCGCGGCGTTGAATTCCGATAATCAACAAGTCAACGGAAAGTGGGAAACGGAGTGTCTTAACATTATGTTCCCTCTGCCTACCCTGCTAAACGAAGGAAACAGCATAAAACTGAAAACAAATATAAAAAAAATACTTTGAACTTTAAGTTCAAGAAGTATTGAATAAATTATTAGGTTCTTTATTGTAGACACTCTTTATTGACGATAAATTGTACGCTGAGTGCCAAAACTATAGAAACTAATCGAGTTATACTGGCGATTGAGTATGTAGCCTTTTGATTAATTAAGTAGAATGGATTAGTATTATGTATTATAAATCTTGTCTACTCTACTTAATCAACCAATCACAATGCATGGTATGGTTCTTTGATTATGGCGTTCCGAGCGTGCCAGTAACACAAGGCACTATCTATTCGGTTTATAGGGTAGGGTAGGGTAGGCAGAGAATACCTAGTGTCAAGACACTTTGTTGTACATATTTCTACCGTAGTAGAGATATTGAGCGTGGTGAGTAGTGGAACTCAATATAAAAATGTTTTTTTAACATTTGATTGCTATGTTCAAATTTTGATACGTTTCCTAATTAAGTAATTATAGAAATGTATATAAAAATTGTTTTTTTATTGATTTGCGAAAGGACTAGATTAATAAAAATATTTGCTCAAACCAGTCGAAGTTATTTTATATTTAATTTTACTTAAGAATATCGTAGCATATATCATTATTAACTTTAATTACAGCCATAAATAATAAGATTAAATAATGATATAACTGTGTCTGGAAAGTGCTTAATCAGAATAGATACGGTATAAATCCAGCAATTAATTTCGTATTGTGTTATTAATAGTAAATAATTGTCTGGCTCAACAAAAATATAGCTCAAAATATTTAAGTTATAAGCATATTTTATTTCACTGTACCAATTTAATAGCGCGGCGTTATACACCGCTACATAATACGTAATATCTCAAATTAGGATAGAAAGAGGAGAATATCTATCTACTTTTCATCCTTCCGTCCGCTTTGACAATAATAATATTTATTATTATGTTGTTGTGTTAAAAAAAAAAATATATAATTGACTTATATTTTTGGTCACCCTGGCCTCACAGATTGAGATTTATGACCTAAGACTTTAATATTAACTGATTAGTTTGGTAACGTATAGATATTTTTAACTTTTTTAAAGTGTTATACCACACTTAAAAACAAAAATAGTTATTTAGAAAACGTATAAGAATTTAAGGGGGTTCGAGTCCCGCCACGTTCAAATTTTTATAAGTTTTCTAAATAAGTAACGAGATATGTTTGTTTTCATATTACATGTATATATATGGCAATGAAATATAAATATTTAGTAAATCACAGCTCGATTATTACTATTATACAATTAGGACACTACATACAACAACACTTTTTTCATGTCTTATATTTTTTTTATAACTATTTATGTCTTAAATCGGCCTTTATTATTCTTATGACATTAAGAACTCTTGAAAAATAAACAAAAATATATATCCTTGTAATACAAAAAACACAACCCATTGAAATGAAACTCACTCTTCTTGTACTGTCAATCAAGTAATGCAAAGTACTACGTGCTCAAGGCACAAATATATCTTGCTTTTGTGACAAAACCTTGTGGTAATATTCGGTTGTTCTATTTTTCCACCACCCGCGTTCTCGGCATCGACCATTTTGTAAAGCACCAACAGCCCCACTCCTATCATCGATCTCCATAATTTCTTTAAAAGTCTTAGATTCAACACTCTAGGCAAGTTCAACTGTTTCTGTCATTCTCTTTTATGAGACTCAATAAGTTTCACACATAAACCTATCTCATTCCGAAATCAAGTTGTAGGTATTGGCGGCAAAGTTCAAAGTTGTTTAACCTTTAGTAGTATTTTTGTAG
>DWAO01005190.1:0-12008 GCA_018230605.1 Heliconius congener
TCTATAAAAGCTATTTTATTACAATGGTACATATAATGTGTGTGATGTCGAGCCTCACTTACATAAACTACATATCGGTATGTTTGCAATTTCTCGGTCTGGTTATGAAACGCATCGAATGTGGAGAACTTAGAGACTTATCCATTACTCTCCAAATATCTAGCCGATAAGATATCTAGCCGCTTAAGCTTCAGTCGTCGGTAATTAAGTCTTTTCGCTTACTAACAACCTCAGTTATATTAATATTCCAGATGACCTTTAAAAATCATAAACGCTTATTCTAATGAATACCTACCTATATTCAATCTTTTAATCCTATTAAACATTTAAACTATAATATAATAAGCCAATCAAAAATGAAATGAACACCCGCTTTATTCAATTAACAAATAAGATTTACAATCAGCCATAACCAAATTTCAACGTCTCAATTTTATTGTTTACAGCATCAAATTACTAAACCCCTACTCACTAACTAATAGCCGAACAAACAACTCAACTGTTTCCCACTAAACGAAACTACCAACGATAATTAATCATAAATACTCATACTGATCTCATTCCAAAATGGACGTTCGAACATAAATAGTTTAAATTAGACGGTTATTCTTGCCCACACTACAAAGTTTCAAATAACATCCAATTATAAACTATTCAGCTTTTAGAAATATTGTAAAAAATATTAACAATCGCTGACATTATTTAAAACATGCATAACGGATTGACCCGGCTACCTACGCTACGGCTACTACTAGTGATGTACCTACTCATAATGGGTACGATTATAAAGTTATATTCGCATTGTCCCCATTTAGGTGCGTAATTAGTAACGATAAAACCGTAAAAGCTTATGATTACTCGCACGTTTGAAATGGTGTCCTTTTTGGATGTCATAATTATACTTAACAGTTGATGAAGAAATATCTAATGACTGTGATTGTAGTTACAAAGATGCCAATGTTAATCTGTTACATGCACATATGTAATTTGTTTCATAGCTATGTAGCTTCAGCTGAGCTTGATTATTTTTTTATATATTAATCTATCGAAAAAAAATCATTATAGAGCTACACCATAAATATTTTTTTTCAATAGATTAAAATGTAAAAAAATTATAATATTTTTGTTTTTATTCAATTTTTTTTCATATAATCTAATATTTTTCAAACTAAGCACAATTATAATAAATAGATTTTATATTTAAGCTTAATGCACTATAAAGCAACAAAGATTATAAATATCGACCCAATGCTACCAACACTACAATACGTATAAAACAACAATGGCGCTGGTTGATAATTGCGGGCGTTCGCTCCAAAGTGGCTTTTGTCAAACCTCCTTTTTATATTACGAGACAATTTTGACACGTTAAGCCATTTTGATTAAAGCATTTCAGTTCATAAAAATAATATTGCAAGAAGGGCGCCGGTTTTTATTTGTCGAGAATATTTTTATTGGGTGTGCTGTTTTTTTTTGTTGATACAGATAATAGATAGGTCGAGGTACCCCTCGATGCAGTAGCAATGGGGTTGCAATATATTACTCGTTTCATCTCATCCGTGTTCATTTCATATAAAATTATAAGATTATGTTACGCAAAAAATATTTTTAAGCTGTAAGGGGTGACACCTATTTATTAATTTTAATTGTATCCTTTTTTGATTCCACATTGTGTAATAATTTAAAATGTATTATTATTAGTTATTGTGTAATACAACAATAGCTGTGTCTTTTAATTATTGATTTTATAACCGTCTACTTGTTAAGGCAAAGTTGAGGCCGTCGTGCCGCAGGGGCACAAGCGTGTAGCTATAGCGCGACGGTTGTGGGCTCGATTCTCACTCGGGGGAATGAAATGTTTAATATTTTTATTCTTCGAGTAAGGAAGTGTTGAAAAACAGCTTCTCAAGTTAAAATACATAATTAATTTAGTACAACTAATTAACTTTTTATCGCCATTGCAGTTGTAGGTACCTACGTAAATTTTGCAATTTTATTAAAATGGACTTAAATAGACTAAATAATATTAATGATAGGTTTAGATAAGTACTTCTCCGTCAAATTAGGGATGTACGAAATATCTGAAATGGACAAATAGAAAGCAGAGTATCTTAAAACTAGGCAACACAAGCACAAAATACGGAAATTGATTAAAATATTTAGTTCTCAGAAAGTGTAAAGATATTATATTATGTATATCACTTTCTGCAAACTAAAAAAAAGACGTTTTAAAATCCATTCGAATGATTATAAAAGTGGTTTTGATTTATTATATCTATATATTATATCTAATCTATATAATTGCTGTTAATTAAGATTAATTATTAACAATATGTGGTGATTTGCTTACAATATTTTTATACAAGGAAAAAATCATGTTATAAGCTAACGTAGTTAGTCAATCATATTTTTTTAAATTGCTGTTAACGAGCACAGAAATTTTGAATTATAGATAGGTATATTATTATTTATATTTAGATAAATACTTTTCATGCTCTTATAAGTAATGCTAAATCTAGGTTAACAATATCTAGGTGGTTAGAGATGATTTAGTGACACAATATTGTGCTCTACTTCTTATAATTAGGTCTTAGTTCCTAAAACTTCTTTTTTACGTCTTAGAAGAAACAACTCCTTTCTTGATCGGGCGACTTGATGTGCGGGCGACGCGGCGTTTATGGGTTTCATTTCCACTCTTGGAAATAAGTTATTAAGATTGTGGTTTTGAGTTCCGCCACTTTACACGATTTATATCGAAAATAACCGGAAAATTGGGAAACGGAGAGACTAAACATTTGATTCCCCCTTTCAACCCTACTATATGCGAGACACAGCGGGAACCAAAAAAAAAGTTCAACAAAGAACATAGGTACCCTTATTATCGTAGCAAAGTATTTATGCAAACTGGTTTTATCTCATTCATCTAATTCTCTAGTAACAAGTTTACACCTTTCTCGAAATTGTATACAATTAAAACGTACAAAATTAAAGTACATAAGATAAGAAATATAAACGTCAATGAAGTTATCAACGTCGTAAAACTATAGTTTTATGTAGCTGACACTGGGTCAGTGATAACTATGGCACAATATATATTGTACATATATTTTTATAAATATAAATCTATACTAATGTTATAAAGCTGGAGAGTTTTGTTTGTTTGGTAGAGCATGCCTGCATGGATTTCAGGATCTGGTTTGATACGAAATATATTTTTTTTGTTAAAAATAAATAAATCATCCTGTATTCCGCATACAGCAGGGTAGGCAGAGGGAACCCGGTCTTAAAACACTCCGTTCCTCACTTTCCGTCGAATCCTGGAGGTATTGCGTGTTGATTGGCTTTCCACGAGTGGAGATCGAACCCACAACCAGTCGCGTTTACAGTCTCATTTTGTGACCCTACCGAACGACACTCCACAATTTTGTGGCCAGTCGTGCGGTATAATTTATCTAAGAATGCTAGGGTAGCTTAGGTTTATAAAATCAATTCGATGTAATTCACTTTACCTGCGGCCAGAGTAGTTTGGATTCACTTGAAAAGTGTCATGTATGGGTATGGACCACGCGGATAAAGCTACAGACAAGAACTTATGTATTGTTAAAAAGTTGCTAGTTATTTCTAGCAGCGTTAAGTTTCGCCATTTAACATGTAATACCTCAAGTATTTGTCGGAACGTAGGGAATGCAAGTGTCTTAACACTGGGTTACCAGGTTCCCTCTTCTTACCCTGTTTTGTGCGGGATACAGCGTGAAGCTGAAAAAAGTTGTTAGTTCGTTCAATTCAATTGTCCAAAGGATATACCGACGGCTAATATGCTTTTGTAGAACATGTAAAGCCGTCGGTTTTTCTTTAGATTGTTTTTAGTTACAAATCAATAATTTATGATGATTTTTATTGTTGTAATTTTTTTATATTGGTTATGTTTAGCGAAAGTGAAGGGTGGGAGAAAATTGTAATTTATATGTTAAGTAAGAACAGTTTGATCTTATATGTTCTTATAAATATTACCAACGCTGCAATTTGTTTGCAAGTTTTGAAAATATTTCTTTGATTAAAATTGTAATTCCTAAAATTAAAATTTTCTTAATTAAACCCGTACATAGCAAGGTAGGTAAAGGTAACCTGGGAACCTCGCGTAAAGACACTCCTTTCCCCACTTTCCGCCGAACTCTAAAGGAATTACGTGTTGTGGGGGCTAACTCAACATTGCGCTTCGCCTCGTTACTATTATGAAAAAAAAAAGAAATTATATTTTCTCGAGTGGGAGTGCCCCAACAACTGGCTTAATTTTTTTTAAATGTTATAATATTTTTTCTATAACTAAGGGCTGTAATATAAAATATCTATATATGTACATGTACATGCATATATTTATTACAACTGACAATTATTACAGCGAGTAACTCAAGTGGACTAAAAGAAAAACAACATTAAAAGAAAAAAAACATGCAGTCTACACGCGAACCACTCGTTAAAGTCCGTCACAAGTCATACGGAACCAGAAACGTCTACATTGTTTATTATAAAACTAATGTAATCATTGTAATAGCTCTTAAATATATAGTAGAATGTATACTTTCATTCAAGTGTTTCAAACGAAAAAAAAAATAGGGAATATAGGATAACATTGATTATAGGTATATATATTGTTGAAAATGCCTTTTGTAGATCTAAATTTAGCTCCAAACTGTAGAAAAAGGAAACGTAGTGTTAAGACTCTCCGTTCATCACTCGCTGTCTAGGTTTCGAAACATTAGGCGTTGAGAAGCAGAGCTCAGCCCGCTTTGTTTTGCAAGGATGTGATATATTTTCGGAAGTGGACATTGAGTCCACGACCGTGGCGTTTAAAGGCAGACGGTGCGGGGGCGACAGCGTCTTATTTCGAGCATAACTTGACATATATCGCTTGTGCCGATTGTAGTTACACAAATTGCGGCGCTAGGTTCCGCTACCAAATATTCAAATTTCAAATAAAATACCTACACGTAGACTTATAAAAATATTCATCCACATATTAACTAATAAAACATACCTACATGCCAAAGGCATACGATATTTATTATCTAAGTACATAATAAAAATGCTTCCGTAAGCCTTCACAAATGATTGAATTAATATTAATATAAATAGGTATTTTTCATTGTTAAGAAATGGCGACATACCAACGTTATTAGATATCTATATACAGTCGCGTCAGTATATTCAGGATAAATAAAAAAATAGTTACTTATTATCTGTAGTATGTCTGTATTTGAATGTTTTTTTTATCTTTACGAATCTCACAAATTTTCCGGAATAAGGAAGAAGTAGATATATCATTCCGTTTTCCACTTTTTATATATCTAATTAAAAACGCCGTGTTAGGTTCCGTAAATCAACTCTGCTTTTTATTTAATTAAATCGGCGAAATATTTGCGTAATAAACAAAAAAAAATAGTAAGAATTAAGAATTAAAAAAAGTATATAACGTTTAAAAAATTAATTTATTTAAACGTTATAATAATTTTCTTCTGTACCTAAAGGCTGTATAATGAAATACTTTATGTCTTCGTTTAAAACAACATTATGTTTGACAAGTGAAAATTACATTGTCAAAGTTTTTGAGTTATAGTTTGTATATTTTTTTATGTTAACGTAGGTATTTTCTGTGTGTCCTTACTTCTTATTTTATTATAATTTATATTATCGTCGACTCTATCTAATAACATTATATATTTAAATGATGTTTTAATAAACTTGATACATATTTAATTTTATTTCTTTTGCCCATATATAGATGCCTTTAACATTTATACAAATTTAATATACATTTACAATAAATTTCACAATAATGAACAAACATACGAATAAAATATACTTATTTATATAGTCGTTTTTCCGTTCTGTATAAAGGTATAGCGAGATAATCACATATAGACTTATATAGATGTAATACTTTACTATCTACTACTACTTACACTATTCAAGATTATACCTAATGATAGATATTAGTGCGTGGGATTGAACGTTTTTGGTGTTCAGTCGAGAAACTAATGATTTGAATGCATTTGTAGGACACACTACTTAAATTATTTTTTACACGACGATTCAAAAGTGCCTAAAGTTGTATATTTTGACGTTAAGTTCGGTGCACAGAAATTTTATGTATGAAAACTAGACATTTTATTTGAGAGCTTTAATACGAGTTTTATGTTATATTATCACATAGGAACTAATATCTAGTAAAAACTTAGGCTTTTTAAGCTAGGGCTTTATATATCTAACAATAATAATTAATATGCGTTAATAGTATGTAAAAGTGAAATGTATAAATTATTATAGCGTTGTGGCCCAGCAGCAAAATTTCTGATTGTAAATCCGACGGGTCATTGTGATTCCACTCGGCGTAATAATTGGTTCCATTTTTTCGCTTTGGGTACAAGACACACTGTTTCAAAAACTGGGCGGTGCGTGGGGAACGAAGTGTCTTAACACTAGGTTCCGTCTGCCTGCCCTAAATAAATAGTTATTATGATCAATGATTATTATTTTTTCTATTAAAACTAAGCAACATATAGTATATTGACATATACATATTATCCGTTATTAGTGGTTCTCTCCAAACGTGGGTGGCACGCGGTGGCCTTGTAACGACGTCCGACATTTGCTCATTATAATTGCACTGACCGTTGATACTAATTACAGGTCGTTTGAAAGGCGGAGAACGTCTAAATGTTATTTGTATACACTTTTTGAAACTTAAATGCGTTCATTACGCTAACATTTGCATAACGTTTAATGTCAGAAATGTTTGAAAAAAGCGTAAATATTTTTATTTAAAACTTAATGTCATAGTATATAAGTAAAATAAATGATTATATCGATTAAATCGATATAATATCGATTTTATTTACCTTTAACTTTTAAATTAATTGCAAGCGCTACTTAATTTATTACTTGCACCTGATTTAACAGTTTCGCGGTAACTAAGACTTATTGGAAATAAGGTAATTGGTAATATTTATGTAAGCAATTTAGAATATTTCATGTTGATTTCTCTTTTTGCTTATACATATAGAACATTAGAGGAAGTTTATTATATGTATTAACATTTATAATAGACATAGATATAAACAAAACATTATTTACTTATAGGTCTTATTAAAGGTTACATTTTTTTCTTAGTACGCTACAATCGTAAGTTCGATATGAAAATTTAAAAAATAACATATTATGTATTTTTGTTTGGTTTAACACACTTATCTCAGGAATTATTGGTTATAACTGATAAAATATTTTTGTGTTGGATAGCTCATTTATTGAATGATGCCCTAATATAATACAGTAATCGTATCATTAGTTTCGTCCTTCGTCTTATACAAAACCCTTAGTTATATCCATTTGACAGAACAGACAGAAGCGAAGCCATAATTCAAATTCTATATATCTCTTTTATTTATTATATGCTAATTCAATATATCTCTTGAAACATAGCAAACATACATACGAATTAGACTCTACAATTAAGCAACATTATAATACACTGTTCTTTCTCATCAACGTTAACGTCAACAAGAGCGTACAATTTATAAAATACAGCAATTATTTCTTTCCTTACTTCATAATTCTTAGTAAAATGTATGTGCAAGTGGTTGATAGATTAACCGGCCGGCGGTCGTTTAGCGGTAATCTTTGCTTAATTTAATTTTAATAGCAGTACGCCATTACAAGGATACACCGTCCAACATAGGCTGTTATTTGCGAGCTTTTAACGTAGGAAACTTTTGCGTTGCGTTTATGTATTATGATAATGTATTGTAAGTGTAGTTTTAAATAAATATTTAGATTTGTTATTTTTTTATTTGTGTTGTTTTTCATATGTTGAGTTGCGGAACTCACGGTTTTGTCTATTTTATATTTTGAAAGTTGAATTTAGTCTAAACATTTGTATTTTTTTATCAGCTGTTACTAATTCTGCATATTTTTCCAGGTCCAGACATCCCCGGCTTCCTCCTTCAACCGTTCCGCAAGCCAAAGCGAATTAGAACAGCGTTTTCACCATCACAACTCCTGAAACTTGAACATGCCTTTGAAAAAAATCACTACGTCGTCGGGGCGGAGAGAAAACAACTGGCGCAGGCGTTGAGTTTGACTGAAACGCAGGTAAGATTGCTTTTGAAATTTGATAAGATATACATCTTTCAGAATATTTGAGGCCAGACGAGGCACTGGGGCACAGTGTGCGACTGTCAACTAGGACTGTAAACTGATATATTGTGGGTTTGATTGCCACTCGCGGAAATGTAATATGAAGTTTGGCGTTTAGTTCCGCCACACAACAATTTCGGTGAAAATGAAAGACGGAAGGGGTTAATGGGAACGGAGTGTCTTAACACTAGGTTCCCTCTGCCTACCCATTTATGTGTGGAATACAGCGTAAAGCCAAAAAAATACAATAAAGAAATTGAATTTAACTTTTTATAATTGTATCTTCATAAAACTGGCACTTGTACGTAGATTAGGCTTATATAGATCTGATGATGGATCCAGTATCTGAATAGTGGAACTCTTCAGAGGTTACTAGTCAACCAGTCAAGCTCATATTATTTGTAGCACATTCTATGGCACTTGTAGCACTTGGTGTAAACAGCGTGTGTTATACAATTTTAATCTTAATATTTTTTGGAAAAAAATCTTTAGAGAGACATTCTTATTAGTCTACTACAGAGATATGATGTGCATTGATTGCTTAACATTATTACATTACAGGAAATCATCATTGAATTCATCACCTTCAATTACTAATCTAATGTACAAATAAATAAATATTTAAATTATATTAACAATAATAAATTAATACTAAACTCAAATTGGAATCCCAAAGTATTATAAATTATACGAAGTAGCTTCCTCATTTATGGGTAATAACGAGATATGTTCTCAGTTAATACATTCGATAAATACAACGTTTGTCGTAATATTAATTTAAGTTTAATGTTTATAAGATGCCTGATTTCTGTTTTATTGAAGTTGAGAGGCTATCTGACCTCAAACGTACGTTTCGGTTTTATTTCCATTCAGGGGGATTATATATTGTCATTTCCACACCATAGCGGGATATAGCGCAGCGTTGAGTTCCGCCACTCACGCAATGTCTCTAAGTTAGGTGGAAAACGGCGACCACATGGGTGACATGTCGTCGGGTGACAACTATTCGTCATTTCAATTAAACCACGAGGGCGAAGCCGCAATTAAATCCTAATTCGAAAATTTGACCCTACTATAACCTTTGCTTCATAAAAAAACGTATCGATTTCACATTTGTTACCACGAAGTTAATTTAATTTTTTTATATGTTTAATTGGAAGTGGCGTTACAATAATGAAATCGCTAGTATCACTTGTTTATTTTAAGTAGTATAAAAACTATTAAATACGTTTATAATTACGTTCATTAGGCGTTGCGTGTGCCTTGTACTGATAGCATATGTATAACTCTAAAATGCTAAATTGATTAAATATTATATATTTTAGTATATGTATAATATAACATTTTTATTTTTGTGGTATAGCGGCATAGCATCTGAGTGGAAACGCGAGTGTTGCCGGTTTGATTGATCGAGAGAATGAACTCAGTATTTTTTTGTACAGGAGTAACCGAACTAGGAAAATATAAACAATTAATGTAATCGTTAAAACAATTTCTTTTAGTTTTTAGATTTTTAAAGTGTTAAATTTGGATTTGGAAAACTATTTTTAGCTGGAATTGCTACAAAAAGTCCACTACAAAAGTATTCAAGTTGATTGTTACTTTTTTAATATATATTACACCCATAAAAACAAAGTATTGGTAATTTCATACTTAATTAGCAATGGTGAATGATGTAGGTAGGTACGAGTATGAGTAGTTTTCTTTTTTCATTAAAAAGCTTAACTGAAGCTTGTAAAGCTTTCAGACTAAAAATGAATATTTAGTTATATTGTAACTATATAAGAAGATATTAAAAATATCTAAGCAACATAGTACACATCGAAATAGTCGATTATGTTTTTTCTGCTGTCGGTACCACCACGCCCGGGTGTGGCCGACTATTAGCCCAGTTTCTTCAGCATTGGTAGCATTTACAGCTGAATGGAAACGATGATTGCGTTTTCACATCGCGGCATTGACTTACAGTAGCTAATGTGGGTCGTGTTATCAGTGTTACTTGTATTTTCTACATATATTAGTTATAAATTATAAGGGAGCGGACCGTGGCGCAGTGGGTCAGCGTCTGATTATAAAAGTGATGGCTGCTGGTTCGATTCCCACTCGGAGGAATGAATTATTTAATGTGTGGAAATCTAACTAACAACCATCACGTTTATAGTCAGTCACTGTACTGTAACACTAATTATAATTTATGAATTAAAAAAGCATCTCAAGATCAATCTCAGAGTTGAGAACAGTTTATAAATACGGCCCTTAGAAAGCTATAAGAAATTATTTGTTTGAAATAACTTACTTCTTATTTAAACAACCACTATAAGTACTGCTATTTCCAAAATTTAATTAACTCGAGTGAAACACTAAAAAGGAAACATATGGTCAAATGTTATTAACGAAATAAAAACGACGTTCTCAATAATCTCATACAAAATAACAACACAAGAATCGTAAAACTACTTACCAATACCATTTCATTTTAGCATAAAATATTGTATAAATGAAGTTATCGGTTAACGTTTAAGCCATATAATGTAATGCGAAGTAAATTGCGTTGAGGCAAATCGAAAATTGTTTTATATACATATGTTGATATGAAATATTAAACATATTCTCATGTTACAGTAGCTTTATTTATGTGGCCTTTAAGATGTAAATGGGAAAATCACGTTCCCATAATTTCGAGAAATCCTCTTTTAGTTCTCCTTTACACTCCGGTACAAATTTCAGCTTTTTAAGTAGTTTTATAATAACTAAACTATAAGCAAAACCAAAGTAGTTTTACTTTTATCATTTAAAATCAGCTGTATAATCAAGTCTCTATATGAATATCTAGTGACTATATTATACAGCAGGGTCATTTATGATATAACATGCGCAAGCGCAGTCAAACATAACATTCAGTTTTTATCAATCTGAGAAAGTGTTGTTCATTTTTACAATTAACATCTAAAATTGCTAGGTAATGAGCCGTAAATGGCTGATATATTTATTACATTTTGATGATGCTTTGCCCGTTTTTGTTTTAGTTGAAAATATTTCAAGCGTGTAGTTGAGTCTTGATAATATGAATAAGTAGTTATAATAATTGAGTAAAGTAGTTTGTATATCGTTCTGTCGAGGCACATTGAAACTGCGTTTGTAACGTGATGGTTGTGGGTTTATTCCTATTCAGGGTAATGAATCAATACAAAATATTTTTATTTTCCCGTTCAAGTAGACTAACGCAGCGTTGAGTGTAGCTACTTAAAATGTACAAAATTTGGGTAGAAGATGAGGAACGGAGTGTCTTGACACTGGGATTCGAATCCATAATCGTAATGCTTACATTAAAAAATATCGATGAACATTTTACAACGTATCCAGTGTTGTCGACCATAAAAAAAACCAACTTATAAAGCGTAAATATTTTCTCAGCGTTTTCCACAGTCCCAATAATCAAATTAAGTGCGTAAACATTCCATAATAACTGTATGTTGGCAGCAGCTGTACAATTTACTTAATAATATAAAATTACTGAACAGGTCCTCTTCGTATGTTGTTTTAATATGGCAACATTGTGCATTAAACCACATAAAACTGCTTTAATTATTATTAATGGAATAAGTATACAGGTTTTTAATTGTTATGGATGATGTGTTATTTTGTTTAGGTTCCTTTGCCTACGATTTTTTCTAGGAGCTCTTTGTAATTATTAACAAATATATGTGTATATTTTTTTAAATATGGGTGTTTAAATAAAAAAAAAAATTATAGTAGTAGTAATTATTATTGAGGCCAGTCGTGGCGCAGTGGCACGAAGTGTGACTGTAAAACCGACT